>VDFB02062468.1:0-88467 GCA_007258455.2 Sequoia sempervirens
GATTTTGCTATTTTTTTGTAAAAAACTCCTACTAGGACTAAAATTCCCTTACTGGCGTCTTAGTCCCTATGTGGGTTTCTAGTTTAGAACCCTATCTGAGTTGTGTGCTTTCTATTCCACTTTTTGGACCCTCCAAATTCCTTCAGTAGGACCAAGACGCCCTTGTTGGCATCTTAGTCCCTGTTGAGTTTGGAGTTGCAGTTTCCAGGGTTTAAATTTGTTTTTTTGCACTTTTGTTTTCTGTCATTAGTTATCTGTTTTAGTGGGTTGACTTTTTGTTACATGCATTTCACTAAATCTAGTTTAAAGTGCTTCATTTCATGCATTACTCAATTCCAAATTTTTATTTAATACATTTCATCTTTTAGGTTATTGCATAATGTAATCAACAAATTACCTTGTTTCAAATCTAAAAATTGCATTTAAACATTTCACTTTAGGTCATAGAATTACACTTTGTTTACTTTTCCATGATAACATGTTTTCTTTTAAGAGATGTGGCTTTGATATGGTTAAAAATGGATTGCATAAGTACAACATCCCCTCTTATGAGTTAAATTTAGAATACAACAATGAGGTCATTAAGAAACATGTTAGTCATCCTTCTACTATGTTTCATAGTTATGAGAACATCTTAGAAAAAGTGGATCAAACCATTGACACAATCCTTAATATTACATTGCCCATTGGTGAGGATGGTATGATACAATAGGATGCAAGAGTAGACAATCATAAAAATCATACTTGGTCTTCTCTCGATACCTCTCCTATTAGTGACAAAGGTATCCTTGTGAAAGAAGATACAAGAATTGAGAATCTTGATTGTCCCTCTCCTCTTCCCCCTTTTGAAGATATTAGAAAACAAGAATATGACACCGTAGAAACATTTATAAACATCACCTTACCTAATCTACACTCATCTCTTACTTGTGAGACTATTTTAGTGAAAGAGGATGATATCATAGATAGCCATGACAATCAAAATTGTCCTCCTAATATCCCTCCTCGATGTGAAGAGGATAGCTTAGTGTTAGAAGATGCACCTATTGAAAGTCATGAGAATCTTGTTCCTCCCTTCCCTATTTCTCCTACCATTTGGAATGATCTATTTTGTAATCATAGTTGTCCTTCTCTTGATGCCTCCCCTACATGTGATGAAGCTACTTTACACAATATAACCATGGAATTCGATGAACATCTTACAAGCTTTTCTACTAGGGTAGATAGTATGGCACAAGAAAATGAGACCTTAGAGAAAAATGATAAGTCATGAACAATCATAACAATCAAACAAATTCTTCTCCTAATATCCCCACTATTGATAACTCCCTTACTTGTGATGAAGACATTTTATAAGAACCAACCTTTGAATTTCATAAACATCTAGTTTGTAGTTCTCCTAAAAACTCTCCTCCTAAGGAGGATATCGTGGTGCAAGAAAATGATAACATTGAGAATAATGATATAGTTCGCCTAGATGAAGATGATGAAGTGACATTAGACTCCCCTTCACTAAGAGATCATGAAAATAAGGATAGGTATTCCAAGTTTATGCACATTAGATACTCCTTGGAGTACTCTCCCGAGCCTAAACTTATCATTTATCAACCCTCTCAAAACCACAGAGTTTCCAAAACAAACCCATCATATCCTTGAACCACTAAGCGCACAACATTTTACAGCAAGCGTGTTTTAATCTTGTTGCTCATACATACAACACTAGGAATAATCTACAACCAAGACAAACACCTTCAACATCCCTCCCATTGCCTAATCTTATTTTGCCTAGTGCCCCTCGTTTTCCTTCACAAAGTGGAAAAGAGTATGATCTTGTTGAACAACTTAAGAATACTCCTGCAAAGATATCGCTATGGGACCTAATTCAAAATTCACCTAATTATCACGCAATAGCTGAAACAACCTTGCAACAAGTTGTGTGAAGTTCCCTCATTGCCTGGAAATCAAATGACATAGCGTGACCTAGATTCAAGGGGATAAATGTTGAAACCTGCCTGCTAGAAGCTCCCTCCTTTGTAGGTACAAAAAAAAATGATTCTTTCATGATCATAGCTCAATACAATAGCACAAGGATAAAGAAAACCCTTGTCGACAATGGCTCCGCCCTTAATGTGTGTAGTGTAAACCTTTTGAATATGCTTGGTGTGGATAAATAAAAAATTCAACTTGATTCTTTATCTATTAAGGGATTTGACAATGTAGGAAAGAAACCGCCTGGAGTGATCACTTTACCTATTAAAGTTGGAAAGGCCACGTTAGAAACACCGATCCATGTTATGCCTCACGATCTTTCATACAATCTCCTTTTAGGTAGATTGTGGATTCATGCAATGAATGGGGTTCCTTCTACTCTTCATCGTAAAATGAATTATATCTACAACAACAAAGTGTACACACTCGAAGCCGATCCTGAACCATACAATTTTTTGAACATCGAGAAAGGTAAAGAGAAAAGAGAATCCTTTGAAAACATTAACACCAACTACACAAGAAAAACCTGTGCAACAAAAATACAAAGAAAAACACATAGAAGAAGTCTCGAAGCTATTAGAAGATGATTGGGGTTCCTTGGATTTTGAACCTACATTCATGAGAGAATACAAGATCATAAACAAAGATTCAGACAAGGGAAAAGAAAAGGAGATAATTTCAACACAAAATTTGGAAGACCCTTCAAAAGCATCCACCTTAACCACTTTAGACGAAAAATCAAATCATATAACAACGACAAAACTGACTATCAACAACCACCAAATCCTAAAGAAATGAAAAAGCTTTATGGAAAAGGTTACAAACATATGAAACAACTTGGATATACTGGAAAAGGATTTGGTGCTAGGGAACAAGGTATTTGTGTCCCTATGGAGCCTCACACGCAAGAAAAGACTCATGGTATTGTTTATTGTCCTTTCATAGAAACCAACTCATCAAATAAATCTTCACTCAATATCAACACTACTACAAAACATCCTTCTAAGCCAACTTTGACAATAGTGCATCTTGAATTGATAGACACTAGTGGCCTTGATTGTTATCATTTGCAACAAACAAAGAAATTTGAGCTTAATGTCAATGTCATCACACAAAAAACTAACAATTTGAATTCGATAGATTTTACACCCTCCGGTAAAAGAGAGAAAAAAATATCGCAATCTAAAGAGTCTTGTGCAAGTATGACAATCTATACTAAGCAAGAGATATCTTTGCCCCACAATAACCAAACATATTCTACTCTTGATCAAAAAATTATCTTGTTGAGACTCCTCTGAGATCATTTGATATCCCTCCCTCCAAGTACACGAAAGGAATTTTACTACAAAAATTCATTTTGTGCATATCATAGAGTTCATGGTCATTCTACTAATGAATGTAAGGCTTTGAGTGGTAAAATACAACATCTTAAGGAGTTTGGTGCTCTTCCTTATGTGGGGGCACCTAATTCCTCTAATTGATATTGATTTTCACTCTAGCATTGTTTCTCATCAATCATCTTGGCTCACCCTTGTCTTGCACTAAGTGGGGGCAAGGGGTTAGGTAGCCTTGTCCTCGTATGTCATTTGTCATTGTCTCTTCTGGTCAGTTGTCTTCCTTTCATGTATATGTAAGAGCAAGCTTGGGATGTGGATGACATGCCTTAAGTTGGCTCGCATGTGACGTATTGAGTTATCTTTAGCATTGTATTTTTGGGGGCAACCCTTCCATCCTATTGCATGGCGTAGCTTATCGAAAACATATGACTTGGTATAGGGCTTTCCAAGTGTAGATATTGAAAATTGTCCTAATCGATATCATACACATAAAATATATTTACTAACTGTTGGATATTGTGGTTGTGTTGCTGACATGTGGTTGTCATTGATGTCAACACTATTAGCATTAGTGCATTTGAGGTTGTATATGTCGAGGATATTGAGAAAATTGTAATGGAATGAATTGCAGGTTGTCAGTGGTGAAGTGATGTTTTGTTTGTCAGTGAGTTTGATACATTGTTGATCAGAGGTTGTGGACTAAAGGGTTTCTTATTGAGTATATCTAGTTTATTCATGTTGAGTTTTAGAGATCCGTGTGAAGATTTAATTGAGTTATGAAGATTTGTATTTTGACAATTTTTTTGTTACTTTAGTTTGTGCTCCTGAATAAAGATTATGTGATTCCAGTTAGTTCAGTTGTTGCGTATGCTTCTCTGATGATTCATGATGTAGTATGAATGTTCTGAATACCATTAACTTTCTATAAATGCATGTGCATTGTTGAATCATTGTCAATACTTGTGATCAATATTTTATATATATGAGTGTTGTATTTTTTTTTCATAATATTCTTGAAGTGGAAACAAGGAATTGTTGAAGTGTGTTATTAATGGATCTTGAGGGAGAAATTAGTGAAGTGTTTTTGTGTTGGAAATTTTGCCGGGTCTTCAGCATGTTGGCCAACGGTTGATTGCATTGAAAATTATCTATTGTTTTGAAACCGGTTGTATTCATTTTATTATTTCTTTGTGGCTGTCAGTTGTAGTGATATATAATTTCATGTTGTGTGTGGATATTATATAAAGCGATTGTTTATTTCCCGGAGGTGCGAGGAAAAGAAGTTCAACGTATGAGATAATATAGCGAATAATGTCTTAATCATTGAAGAGTACAAATGAGTGTGAGAAGAAGAGTGAGAAAAGTGAAAAGTGAACTGCATGTGCAATGCGGTATGTCCGGGCATTAGAGATGCTATTTTCTGATTCAAAATCACAGAATGGTTATGTCGAATCTCAGATAGTGTGTCTTCCCTTTGCCAGTGATGACCAGAGCTCTAGGTAGTGTGCGAGATGCATTTCATTCCCCATTTATTCTTCTTATACTTTTAATGAATTATAATCGATGGATTAGTGACCTCCCATTGAAGTTTCCCCTAACAGGGGTTTCCGCGTAAAAATATTGGTGTTATATTATTATTTGTTGTTTTTGATGTATTTGACTCATGCTTTTATTGATATTGATCAGATCTAAGAATAAGGATTAATAAGTTTAATAAGTTTGAAATTTGATGACAACTGATTCATCCCCCCTCTCATTTATCTTCCCTTGTGTTGCCAACAATTTGTATCAGAGCTTAGTTCCTTGGAAGGATTTGTAGCAGCAGAGTGATCTAGGATGGTGACATACAAGAAGGATAGTCCGAGATTTGATGGAACAAATTGTTCTCTATGGAAGACTTGAATGGAATGCCATATGAGATGCATTGGTGAAACCTATTGAACATTCTGAAATGATATTAATAGGTAGCGTATTCCCACATAGAATTGTACTTATGTTGAGGTACTTAATATCGGAATTCTAAGGAGGCATTGTTGAGTGCTTTGGCTGATACTGAGATGACAAATGTGATGGATATGAAGATTTCTTATGAGATCTAGAAAAAATTGGAAACTTTTGTATGAAGGTAGTACTAATGTGAAGATTGCTAGGATTCGCGAGTTTGAAAGGAAATATGGAATCGTGAGAATGGGTGATGATGAAAATGTTACTACTTTTCATCTAGAGTGAATGAACTTTGTGTGTGTGTATTAGATGTGCTGGGTGAAGAGGAGAATCGAATTGTTGTTGCTAAAGTTCTTAGATCCTTGCCTGCTGCTTATAAAGTCAAAGCTACAGCTATTGAAGAACTCCAGACTGTAACAAATGTAACCAGAAATATGTTGGTTGGTAAGCTAACTACTTTTGAGTTGAGCGAATTTGGTGATGCCCTTCCTAAGGTTGAATCTGCATTTAAGGCTACTACTTCCGAAAGAGATAGACAAAGATATGATCCAGGTGAAATTTCATCTAGAAAGACATTCAAGTATGAGGATGAAATCAAATAAATTGAAGAAGAAGAAAGAGAGCTAGAAGAATTTTGGAAGCTATATTGTCAAAGAGAACAGGGGAAAAGGAGCTGAAGTGTATGAAGGAAAGGTATTACTTGCCTCTTAAATGTTTTTCTTGCAATACAAGATAAGGTCGATTTGCATCGGGTGTCCGGAAGAGATTAAAACCAAGAACATAACAAGCATAAAATTTCAAAAGTGTTACTATGTTGTTGACAGAGGTGTGAAAAATGATATCGATAAAGGTGAAGCGAGTGGGTGTTGGCCTATCAAAAGGGGAAAATAATCACGTATTGTCTCTTGATGCGCTGTTACGTACAAACGGAGAAATCTAGCTGCTCGGAGTTGAAAGATGAATGGAGTGATGTTAATTGATGGTGTGTTCATCATGTAAGAGTTTGTAAAGCTTGGGAAAAACTTTATGATGTGGTGATTGTTGTGGTGATAACACAGGTGTGTGATCAGTGGAAGAGGTCATTTCTCTGATGGTAAGAATAATAATGTGATGATGTCTTGTATGTGTGGAAGGTCTAAAGGCATAATATTTTTAAGTCAATGGAACCGGATGGTTGATAAAGTTAATCATGTCATCCGGTTCCCAGGGGATGGAAAGTGCGAGGAGTATATTGGGATGTGGAAATATGTGATTGATGGGCAAGTCTTTGGCGTTTTTGATCATGTATACTTTTGTAAAATACTTTTGTTACATTTATTATGTATAGCATTCAGTCTGTTTATGGGATAGGATATAGACCTTTTTATGACTTAAATATGATGAGTATATTGTGATAAGAAGTCCCATGATTATTACCTTTAATGTTTTATTAGTCTGATAAATACTTTATGGATTTTTGTGATCATAAACCTTCCTGCAGCCTCCACTACCAAAACTTCCTGCAACCATATCTGAAACAATGTTTGCCTTAGTTTAATACTTAATGAATGAATGAATAAAGTAATGGATTGTCTTAAAGGATGAACATGTTGAGCTAACCTTCTTCCTCAGGAAAAGATGGCGAGATATTTTGCAGGTACCACGATTGAAGGAAGGGAATTTGTTGGTGTAATTAAATGTCTTGTACCTTGTCCTAGGTCATAATTACACCTTAGTTAAGTTTACTTAGGGACCACATAGGAGGTTGTTGGAGATTTTCCACCCTTTGTGGACTTGACATCTCACACCTCATCACTTCCACCTTTTGTGGAGATTATCACATTATCCTTTTCCACTTTAGATGGAGTGATAAATCTTCATTGTTGTCACATGTCATAAGATTACGACACTTGTCATAATCTTGTGCCCTCCTATGTTCTCACCTTGGCTATATATCCAAGGGGTCTCCTATGCATTGTATGGAGTATTGAGCATTGTATTGCATATCATATTATTGACATTGAATACAATTTATTCTTGTCATATTATTTTCTCTCTCATTTGTGCTTTCTATTAGGCCTCTAGATCTTGGGTGGCTACCTTCATAGCCAATTATTACATGGTATCAGAGCCATTGGAGCATCTTTGGATCGCCATTCTAGAGATATCTATGTTGTTGCATCATTTTGGAGCATCCTACGCCAAATCTAAGTCCACCATTGCGTTCGGGAGGCTGTTTCCAGTTGAGATCGCCTTTCGTTTCATCCAAATCGGACTTGGGGAGCTCCAGATCTGAAAAATCTCCTATTTGGATTTTTCAGAATTTTCAGTTTCTCATGACTGTACCTGTCTTGTCACCATTTCTGCAACTTCAGAGGCTTCGTTCAGGCTCATACAAACTCCTTTTTAGGTGTCATTTTTTTTGAAAGTGCATGATTTTTTGTCTACTTCTTGAATCTGCAATCACTTTGAAGCGATCTTGAGTGGATTTTGTACTTTCAGCATATGGTCATTTTTGGCCTATTTGGCACTTGTATTGCATAGATCTGGATTTAGGTCTTTGCTCTATTGTTCTAGTCTGTTATCAGCCTCTTTATTGGCAAGTTGTAAATCAGAAATCATAAGCCCACTTAGCCAAGTTGCAAGTGGCCTATTGTACATGCACTACATTATAAAGTGCCAAAATCATCTATTTGTGGGGGGGTACTTTGATTGAGTGAATTTGGGGGGGTGTATCTCTTGTGTGATTTTTCCTATTTTCTCTCTTGTGCTCTTGCATTGCATCATGGGTTCATCTAAAGTTCCACTCTTAACTGCACATAATTATGGTACTTGGAAAGTACGTGCATGGAGTAAACTAATGGAGAAAGGTTTAATATACTACATTGATGGAACCATAACTGCACCTTCAGATCCTAAGGCAGATCCAACAACATTTATGGATTGTCTCACTAAAACTTCTATGGCATTGGGTACACTAAGAAAGTTCATTTCTGATGATCTCATTTTTCATGTTGATAAATGTACTACAGCTAAGGAAGCTTGGGATAAACTTGCTGCTTTGTATGGTAAGGTTGATAAGGTTAAGGGATACAAACTTGAACATGATCTCTTAAGCCTTGATCCCAAAGATTTTGATACAATTCAGGATTATGTCACTAAGGCAACTGAACTAAGAGTACAACTAAAAGATTGTGGTATTGAAAAAGAGGATGATCAATTGGTCTTCAACTTGTTAGATAAACTTCCAGTTGAGTATGCAGCCTTTGTTTCAAGTTTTCAAACTCAAAGATTGACAATAAGTAACTTCAAAACACCATCTTTTGAGGCTCTCACAGATCTTTTGATTCTTGAGCAAAATAAGTTGATGAAAATGGGTATTCTCAAGTCTTCAACTTCAAGAGCATTGGTGGTCAATCATGGAAACAATAAGCAAAGCAAAGGAAAGGACCAAAAGCAATCTTCACCAAAGCCACAAGGAGAGAACAAACAATCCACTCCTCCACAACAAAGCTCAACTTCAAAGAAGTACAAAAATTCAAGCAAGAGGGAGCAACCAACATGTGCATATTGCAAAAGGATTGGTCATGATGAGCATCATTGTCATGTTAAGCAAATTGATGAGTTGAAACACATCCTTAAGAAGAACAATATCAACTTACCATCCGCATATCAAGAGAAGGAATCATCTCCTTCCAATTCTTCTTCTAAGGGAAAAGGAAAAACTCTCATGGCAACAACATCAAGCTCTTCTCCTTCTTCTACATCATCTCAATATGATAAACATAAGGGGCAAGCATTTCTTGCAGTTACAGATTCCAATTCAAATCAGTGGATCCTTGATTCAGGAGCTTCGCATCATATGACTTCGTGCAAGGATATGTTCTCTTCATTTGATTCTTGTTCCTCACCACCCATTTTGATGGCAAACAACACTTCTTTGGAAGTTTGTGGGAAGGGTTCTATTGACGTTGAAGGTGGAGCATTCAATGATGTTCTATGTGTGCCTACTTTGTCAAGGAACATTCTTTCCATCTATCAGATTACACATAGTGGTTTAGGAAAGAGTGTAGAGTTCACACCAGATTCTGTCATTGTTCAGGATTTGCATAGCAGGGCTCTTGTTGCAGTTGGGGAGGTTGATGATCATTCTCGGTTCTACACCTTCTCATATTTTGCTCCTATTGATGATTCAGTTCACCCTAGTGTGGACACACTTGAGGAGATCGAGTATGGTTACTTGAATCTTGGAGTGCTTTATACTTCTGAGGTTCATGAACCTATTGTTGATACTCCATCTTCTACATTGACTGCTGTACCTGATGATACTTGTGTTCTGACAGTTTCGGTGCCTTGTGATTCAGTGCAACAGTGTATACCTTGTCTTCCAGCAGCAGCTTCATGGGATGACTACTTGACAGACATTAGCAGTTTGTTTGTGGAATCCTACATTGCAGACTTGGGAGACACACTTGAGTATTTACATCTTCTCTTTGATGAAGGTGATTCTTCTTCAGTTGTTGCGAGGGAATACTCTGACCCTCCTCTACATGATCAGTCTTTCGAGGTTGATGTGATTGTGGATGCATCTTTACAGCAGTTGGAGGAGGCCACTTTCTCTTTTGAGGAGACATCGTCTTTGGAGTATGTTCTATCTTCATCCTTGCTAGATCCTGACTTGTCTTTTTCAGTGGATCAGAGTGTTGTTGCAAAGGGTTTCTCACAGATTCCAGGAGGTGACTTCATTGCAGCTTCACATGGTTTTGGAAAGGCATCTTTCGGCATCGACATAGGGACACTTGAGCAGATTTCAGAGACTTCTTACATCTTGAGGGTTCTTCCTTCTTCACTTGTGGATTGGAGACTTCATTCATCCACCTTTGATATTGTTTCTTCCAAGGGGAAGGAGGAAGAGCGTTGTTAAACTGATTTTAGGAGCCGATTTCTTCGTCCTTCTCGGACATCTTCATTGGTGATCTCATTTGGCATTGAAGGGGGACTACCTTCTCTTCTTCTCTTGTATCGGGGGACTTTTTCCTCGCATGGGGTTTTCATATCTCGTATATGTCCTTAGCTTTTTGTATCATCTCTTTTGGGGGTAGTTTTTTCCCACTCGGTTTTTTTTATCTTTCTCCGCTTTATGAGAGATTGCATTGCATTTGTACATGGGTACCTAACATGGCCTAGTAGCCGGAACCCATCTTGCATTGTTTTCTCTTGTGTACATTCTCCCTAAGTTACGCCAAGGGGAGGTGTTGGTGTAATTAAATGTCTTGTACCTTGTCCTAGGTCATAATTACACCTTAGTTAAGTTTACTTAGGGACCACATAGGAGGTTGTTGGAGATTTTCCACCCTTTGTGGACTTGACATCTCACACCTCATCACTTCCACCTTTTGTGGAGATTATCACATTATCCTTTTCCACTTTAGATGGAGTGATAAATCTTCATTGTTGTCACATGTCATAAGATTACGACACTTGTCATAATCTTGTGCCCTCCTATGTTCTCACCTTGGCTATATATCCAAGGGGTCTCCTATGCATTGTATGGAGTATTGAGCATTGTATTGCATATCATATTATTGACATTGAATACAATTTATTCTTGTCATATTATTTGCACCTACTCTCTTTGTGTGCTATTAGACGGCCTCTCAGATCTTGGGTATTACCTTCGCCAATAATTCAAATTCCATTCCACTTGAAGAATTGAACCAAAATCCATAAAACTGGTTCGCTTGACAAAGGATGAGAGCAGTTTCCAACTCGCATCTGCGAGGGGAGAGTGAGCATTCCATAAATCAAACTATACCGTCTTGGTGATCATAAATCCGGGGATGATGAAACATCTTTAAACCAATTTGACTTAGTTCTTGCATTGTCATTCATCTCTTTACTTAAGTTAGTTAAATGTAATAAATGCCTCCTATTTTATAAGGGAAGGTTGGTTAGTAGTTAGGATTAGTTTTCAATAAATAGCCCATTCTCCTTTAGAGAAGGGGCTGGCTAAGAAAATCGCTATTGTAACACACTTTCAGTCTTAGAAATTTAGCCAAGATATTGTGCCATGTACTTGTTTACATTGAATCAATAAAGCTTATGAAGTTTTTCATCTAATCTGTTGTCTACTTTTGGCACTACCTAAGGGGGCCCACTTAGGGAACTGTCCATACTTTTATTCTGCAGGTTAGAATAGTTGCATTTTCCTTCATAGAAGTTAATGTGACTGTTCCTGCAGCTAGTAGAAACATAGAGCTATCAACTGTTTCTGCAGCCACTAGGAGTAGAATAGGTTATCTTTTGAGTTTTTCATTTCCAAAGCAAAGTTAAACAGTAAAGTTGTTTTCAGTACTTAAATTCCAGTATAAGGCATTTTAGGAATCATGCATGTCTAGAAGGGTGATTAGTGCATATCTTGTGCTATCCCATTTCAAGTTTACGTCCCTGGGTTGATAATTAAATAAGGTTCTTTAGTAGGTCATGACTACCAGTTGTGATGTTCAATCCCTAAGTAGAGGAATTCATGTTCCTAGTTATTGAGCTGATTAAAGAACACTCTACGTTACATCGGTACACAAAATGAAATTAATATATTAGTAATGTATTTCATCCCCGAGATCGCGCTAGTAGCGTTGTTTGATTGCTCAAGTTGATGAAAGTTGGTTGTGGCATGGGAGAATGTGTCATGTTAAATTTGATAACATTGTCAAGATAAGTTCTACTAAGGCTGTGAGAGATCTACCTAAGTTGGTAAAACCTACTAATGCCATTTACGAGAATATTGGAAAACAAACTAAAATTTCATTAGAACCAAACAACGTGTTGAATGAATGCGTTGAACTTGTGCATCTTGGAGTTTGTGTAGTAGTCCCCTCTATAGAATCATGAAGTTTACAGGTTATAGGTATTTCTGTTTCTTATTGATGATTATTCAAGAATGATGATGTGGGCTATAGCAAGGAATATGTGAGCTCTGGAAAGTTCAATCTTTGAGACTATGGTTGAGATGAAGTGATGCGAAGATTAAATGTTTGAGATGTCGGATAAGAATTGGTGAATTCACTTCCGATGAGTTTAATTCTTTTGTGAAGAACATGGAATAAAGAGACAATTATCTACACCACAAACCCCTCAACAAAATGGAGTTGTGGAAAGGAAGAATAGAATAGTTCAAGATGCTAGAGACGCTATGATTCTACCAGAGAATGTTCTAAGTATCTTGCCGGAGAGAAGTTGTGGGAGATTACTCTTGTGTATATTCTCTAATCAATTTTCACAAAATAAAAGATACTAGTAAAGACCCTGTTTGAACTATGAATGCAGTCATGAAGCCTACTTGTTAGATATTTCAAAATCTTTTGGGAGTAAGATGCTATATTATCATAAGAGATGAATATAGGAAAGTTTGATGTAACTTCTACAGATGAAGGAATATTTTTGGGTTATTCTACTAAAGAAAGCAAGGAGCCCTCTGGGTCAGTACAATAATAAAGAGATTGAGAAAATGGTTGAAAGTGTAAAATGTTAAGGTTGATGAAGACATTGCTGAACCATCCTAGAGCACGTGGATACTTATGATTTGATGACGAAAATGATATTAGTACAAACAAGGGTTGAACCCCAATCAGAGTGAAAATGTTTGGTGAAGAATCGAAGAGATCAGGAAAGAAACTTTGATGAGAAAGAGTAAGATCGGAAATTCAAAATTCTAAGAAATTTCTACCACACGAGGTATGGATTCCCAGTCATTCGAGAAGATGAATTATAGGTATTGTGATAAAACAAAGTCTGGGAAGAATTTAGAATATTGCTTAACGGTATTTCAAAGGTAGGCCTACTCTAATGTAGATGGAGCATGCAAAGATGAACATTGGGTTGAAGCAATGAAAGAAGAGCTACAAAAAATTGAGAAAAATGATACATGGATTCTTGTTCCTAAACCCAAGGATAAAAATGTAATTGGAACTAAATGGGTCTTTAGAAACAAATTGAATGAGCAAGGTGAAGTGGTTAGAAACAAAGCAAGACTGGTTTTCAAGGGATATTCTCAAATGGAAGGAATTGATTTTGGAGAGACTTTTACCCCTGTTGCTAGATTTGAAGTTGTGAGATTGTTTCTTGCTTATGCTGCTTACAAAGACTACAAGGTTTATCAGATGGATTGCAAATCTACTTTTCTAAATGGCGAACTGGAAGAAGAGGTATATGTTGAGAAACCTGATGGATTTCAATTGACTGATTAGGAAGATATGGTTTGTCGGTTGAAGAAAGCACTGGATGGACTTGAGCAGCTTATGACTTGGTAGACTGGGATGTATGGATAAATATTTGTTGAAACTTGGATTTAACAAAGTGTATTTGCGATAGTAATTTGTATTTCGAATGATGATAAAGATTTGATTGTGGAAGTTTTTGTTGATGATATATCATTTTGGAGGAGATGATAGTTTGACGTATAAGTTTGCTAATGTGATGCAGTTTGAGGTCTGTCAATGATTGATAAAATTATTTTTTACTGGGATTACAAATTACTCAATTGAATAAAGGATATTTATATATGTATCTGGTCAAATGTATGTGAAATTGCTAAAAATTTGGTATATGGAAGATTCAAAAGCTGAATTAGGTACTATATGGTGATTGAGTTAATAAAGATTCAAGAAAATCAAAACTATCTAATGATTACGGTGTAGTTATCTGACTCAAACTAGACTTGATATCATGAATGTTGTAAATATTGTTGCAAGATTTCAAGGATTGATCACGAAGGAGATCATGTGACTATTGTGAAGAGGTACCGAATGCCAAAGGAATGATTCAATTGGTCTATGGTATGCTAAAGATGATGATCTTAACTTGAGTGCCTTTACTGATGCTGATTGGGTAGGAGATATGGATGACATAACAAGTACTAGTGGTGGTGCATTTTTCTTGGGTAAGAAGCTAATCTCATGGTTAAGTAAAAATAAAAATGCCATTTCTTCCTTTCCATTGGCAAGAAGTCCAAACCATTTATTTCTTGCTAACAGTGTACTCAAAGTATTATGGATGAAAAGGCGGATGTGAAGGATTATCGATTGTATATGATGAACACATTATATTACCGTGCAAAGTCGATGTTAACATTTCTACATGAGATCTAGTGCTGCATTCAAAAACCAAACATATCAAGTTTCAATTTTTGAGAGAAAAGGTAAGTGAAAAGGAAGTCAGATTGGAGTATGTGCCTATTAAGGAGCAGATTGCAGATATCTTTACAAAGTCGTTTCCTAAGGATAATTTTGAGTATCTTAGAGGGAAGTTAGGGGTGATTACCCCTCCTAATCAGAACTAAGGATGCATTTCTTTGCATCAGTCCATACATTTGATAGTCATATCTTGTCTCAGATTGATGTTGTGGTGGCTGCTACTTAGGAGGAGTAATCAGATGGTTCAAAAATTCAAATATGAGGTTCAGAGCTTAGAGATCTTTGTCATTGATGTCAAAGGGGGAGAAGAGTAATGTGAAAAACTGGTGATTATATGGGGAAAAGAGCCTTTTGGGGAAAAGATCATGTGAAATAGTTGAGGAGAAAAAGTCAGAACCTAAGGGGGAGTAAGTGTTAAGAGATAGTTGCGTTGATGGTGTTTTTCACATCATGTGTTTCCATCAATGCCAAAGGGGGAGATCGTTGGATGTTGTGGTTGTGTTGCTGATATGTGGTTGTCATTGATGTCAACACTATTAGCATTAGTGCATTTGAAGTTGTATATGTTGAGGATATTGAGAAAATTGTAATGGAATGAGTTGTAGGTTGTTAGTGGTGAAGTGATGTTTTGTCTGTTGGTGAGTTCCGTACGTTGTTGATTAGAGGTTGTGGACTAAAAGGTTTCTTGTTGAGTATATCTAGTTTATCCACGTTGAGTTTCAAAGATCCGTGTGAAGATTTAATCGAGTTATGAAAATTTGTATTTTGACAGTTTTTCTATTACTTCAATTTGTGTTCCTGAATAAAGATTATGTGATTCTAGTTAGTTCAATTGTTGCGGATGTTTCTAGATCTTTCTCTATTTGTGTTGCACGTCTACATTGATCGTTGTGCTCACGATTCAATATTTTCTCTTGAGTGTTCATGTTTTTCATGTTCTTGGCCAACAATGTGTTGAAGCGTGTTGTGGATCTTCGAGGAGAAATTAATTGAAGTATTTTTGTGTTGGAAATTTTAATTTGGGTCTTCACTATGTTGTGGCCGACCTTGGTTGATTCGCATTGAAAATTATCTATTGTTTGGGCCGATAGTTTGTATTAATTTTATTATTTCTTTGTGGCTGACTTGTAGCGATGTAATTTCATGTTGCAGATATATAAGAGGGATTGTTTATTCAAATTGAAGGGTTCCAGAAGAAGTGATTGTGTATGAGATGTGGGAATAATGTCCTAATCATTTGAAGGTAGAGCAGAGAGTGAAGAAGAGTGAAGAAGTGTTCATGTGCTTAACCAGAACTGTAATCAGGCATTAGCATATGCTATTTTCTCAGTTCAAAATCCAGATGGTTGTAATCTAAATCTCTCTGTAAGATAGTGCGTCTTCCTTTGTAATTGACCAGTAAGCTCTAGGTAGTGTTCCTGAATGCATGTGCATTCCCCATTTATTCTTCTTATACTTTTAATAGGGTATAATCTTGTGGACTGACCTCCACCATGGTTTTTCCCCTAACAGGGTTTCCACATAAAAAATATTGGTGTTATGTGTGTTTCAGATGTGTTGTTAATTCATGCTTTCATTGATATTGATCAAATCTGAGAATAAGGATTAATAAGTTTAATAAGTTTGAAATTCAGTGACAACTAATTGACCCCCCTCTTAGTTGTCTACCCTTGTGTTGCCAACACTAACATCATTTCCTCTTTAATCCATCCTCTATTTGCTTCATTAATTAAATTAACCTAGCTAATTTAATTAATTGCATCATTTTTCATCTATTGGCCTAATTAATTTAATCGGGTTAATTCATCCCTTTTCATGCTAACATTTCATCTCATTAAATTAAATACATCAAAATGTTTAATTTAACTCCCTAGGTCATCTTATTTAATTAAAGAACCCCAAGTTATTTAATTAAATGTCATTTCATCTCTCCCCCATTCATTAAATCATTTAGTTTAATGAATAAACACTTTATAACTCCAAATTCCCTAATTGCATGATTAAAACTTGATTAATTAGCAATTAAACTAACTTTCCTCTAAAAAGGGAATATTCACATCGAATATTCGTTATCCCCTTTTTTGCACAATTAAAACTTTGTTTTAATTTGCAAATTGCCTTTTTCCTCACCCATGAGAATATTCCAAAAAATATTCTTATTTCCATGTGTGGAATCCATGCCTCTCACCTCCTTCATCTTGGACCGTTGATTAATCTTTTCAATCTCAACCCTCCATTTTTCATTTGCTCTCCTATAAATATGTCACTATTTGGAGACAAATGGATCCATCTTTTTCAGAGCAAACTTATGCTATAGAATTCACTTGCACTCACACTCATACTCACTCACTTTTAGCTTATCTTAGTTAATTTTAATTGCATAATAGCTTAGAGAATCCATTAATGGCTTTCATGCATCCATCTTAGCTTGTTTATAAATTAAGGTTTTCATCTTTTAGCTTAGAATTAGTTTATATTAGCTTAGCAATAGCATAATTAGTACAATTTTAGCATAAAATTATGGTAACTTAGCTTGCATCATGTTCATTTTTAGCATAAAATAGGTTTTCATACATCAATCACAATGGTTTCATTGATTCTCTTCCATAGAATCGATTGAAATTGGCTCACTGATCATGGGATTGGGAAAGGGTCGTCATTTCACATCAACACAACACCAATTCCAAAATGGGATAAGTTTCAAATGGGTTAGATTAGGAATTTAAGTATTTTTTAGTTTGTAGCTTTCATTTTCAATTAAATTCTTAGTTTACTTTTCCAATTTGAATGATCTTGTTTGTAGATTCAGGTATGTTTGGTGAAATTATACTTTGATTCATCATGAATCAAGTGTAATTGATCCTCACCGATATTTCCTCGTCTCACATTCTGGTGCTAGAAGGAGGGCAAACTGTTAACTTACACTTTTTACCTTGAATTCCATTTGTTTGCTATTTTGCAGGTTGCAGTGATGCTCAAAATACAAATAATGACGCTATTTAAAGAGCGTCGCCATATAGTGACACCATCACAATTTGAAAATTTGACACCAAATTAATGCACTAGCACTGATTTAAATCTAGCGACACTTATTTAATTTGGAGGTATCGAAAAGTTCAAACGGTGACGCCCAAACTTCACCAAAGTGATGTCAAAAAATTTCAAATTGTGACGCCAATGCGAGCAGTGACACCAAGCAAAATATTGATGCTATCATGCTCACTATTCCTGCTATAAAGCAATGCCTGTTTTCACCAGAGCAACACCCATACTTCAAATTGCGATGCTACTATTTTCAACAATGCCCATCCAGGGTAAGAAATTTTATGCTTGTTTTTTTGACATGTTATTTAATTTATTGGATTTATCTGACCATTGATACATGTCTGACTGTGTTCTAGTTGTTAGACTAATAGGGTTTTGTAGGTTTAAATACATGGAGCGAGAGTGAAGAAATCTTTTCTATCTTAAAAATTCTATAATTGTAAAAGGCATTTGACACTTTGGGGCAATTATAACCCAATTTTATGCTTTCTAATTTTTGTTTTAGGAAACACACTAAGTTTCAATTGGGTTTAAAATGAATGCTCAAAGTTGGATAAAATTGAACCTTCACATCATCATTTTACTTTGAGCTTAAAAATTGAACAAGAAAAACTCATATTTAATCTTGGTGCTCTAAAAAGAACTCATCATTGCTTTGAGGCTTAAAATGAACTTGTGCTTTCATTGTCTTGTATTTTTTTTGCAATTTGTGTCATTCGAATGCATATGCACTTCTCTCACACTTCACGATGATCTTGAGAATCAAAAACATTCTAGTGACATTGGTTGTCTAAAAAACTACTCACACATTTCAAATTTGGGTTTAAAATTGAACAATCATGCTAGTGTGAGAAAGAGACATTGTGTGTGTTCCCTCCTTGCACTTTATGTGAACTAGGTAGTTGAACTACAAGTGTACTCCCTCGCTTTAGTTACCTTTAGAGGGGCCTACCTAAGAACAATTCGAAGGCAACTCCAACCGGTTTTTCACTTGGGCCAGTATATAAATGGATAAGACTAAATTGTCAAGTCCTCATGGTATGTAGGCCTTAGTTGTATAGTGTCTTTCAGAATGGGGTACTACTATAAAAAGTATAAGAGCCCCTAGTAGTATTGATTAAAACCTTTAGTGGCTTGTTGGATGCTTGCAAGGTGCCATGTCCCTGATTACCCGAACTAAGAACCAATTTGTTTAGCAAGCCAAAATCCTAAAATATTTATTGGTGCAAGAACAAACATTCTAAAGCCACCCCACATTTGTACTATTCAATTTTAGAAATAGAAAAAATCCATTTGATCTCCAGATTTTAAGGATTTTGGGATTTGGTGGTCCCAAGAAGTGTATGTTGTGGAGGGGAGCTAGTGTCGTCAAATCTCTAACTGTTCACATTGTCTAGTGTTTGGAGAAATCCTAGTGGGGACTCAACAAATATGGCCATTTCTATCCTAGGATTGTAAATGATTATGAGTCATTTTAACACTTTGCTTGGTTTCAAAATGATACAAAAACAAACATTCACTATCATCCTCAAAATTTCAAACACTTTGGCTCAAATATGGACTTCTTGAGTTAGCCTTGATATTAATGCTTGTCCTAAGGATTTATCCTTAGTGATTTCTAAATATCTTGACATTAATCTCAAAACCATATTTTCCCAAAGACAACATAGGCAATTATGGCTTTAATCTCATAATTTTCATGAAATGGACATTGTGAAAGTTATGATGTTTTGGACATAAACATTTAGTTTGGAAACATAATCAAGAAAAGTTTTTTTTGGTAAAATCAATTCACCTAAGCAAAGATAGATTGACAAATGAACCCCACATGAATATTTGGAGACCGATCGCTCCCGTTGAACAACCTGATCTTCCAGGTGCTATAATTCAACCAAACTTTGAACTCATTAACATAGAACAAACCGATCTCATTAGCACTTTGAGAAGCTTGACTTTTGAAACAAAGGAAACAAATACACAGTGGAGAAATGCAGCAACCATTTTAGACAAAGAAGAGGAACAAGATGATATTGAGGTGAGAAGGCCCATATTACCACTACCTGCGTGGTAATAAATATCTTCCTTTCTTCCATAAACTTGAATTTTTTTCACATGATCTCATGTAAAATCAAGATCCCTAAGGAAAGGTCTACATGTTGTCATTTTAGACTTAGGAATCTCACTCTAAAAGCTCTCAAGAAACACCTTTTATCACTTCACATAAATAGAGATAGGTCGGTAGCAAACTTTCATAGACACGCTTCAAGGTACAGTCCAAAATTATATGTATTCTTTTGGATTCAAAACATTGATCATTTTACATGATACCAAACTCCTATAAATGATTCATCAAACAATCAAAATCCGTAGAGGAAAATTTATAGCCTATCATTTCAAACATAGGAATCATAGAACAAGGTTTGGTCAAAAGTGGGCTTCAATATTTTATTGAATCGTTACACCTTGATGAGAAACTTTTATGCTCGAGCTAGGAGAGCCCGAACAGGTTTGAACATTCCCATCTGTCCTCTCATTTAAATCAAAATTGTTCTTTTGGGACTTGAAATTTTTAGAGGTCTAACATCATTCTCACTACCTTGGTCTTGTCAAAACAAAGGTTCACTTTACTAGATGATCTCATGCAAAGTTAGGATCCCCAAGAGAAGGTCTATTGGTCATCACTTTAAGCTTAGGCATTGTAGTGAAAAAGCAATGAACTACCACACTAAGGCACTCTACGCAAACAAAAACAAGTTGTTGATAAACTTTTATGAATGCACACTAAGGAAATATCTAGAAATATACATGTTCTTTATGAGCCAAAACCCTTATCTTTTTGAGGATCAACAAATTTTATAAATCAACATTGAGTCTTTAGGACTTGAAAAATTTAGAGGTCTAGCATCATTCTCACTACCTTGGTCTTGGAAAACTAAGGTTCACTTTAGGTCAACATTGGGTCAAACATTTCATCCACCCCTTCATCAAATCTCATCCTTCACTTCATCCAAATTTGCAAAATTTTCAGTATACCAACACTTTGGGACTTAAACATCAATCCAACCAACTGCTAACTTAGTTACTTTGTATGAGAAATGTATCCTTTTACATGCACTTAGCTAAGTTAGTTATCATTTTTGAACTAGTTCATCTTGAAGGTCACAAGTCTACCCTAAAGATTTCTAAGTTCATTAGCATCCTTTATCCCAACATCAAAGCATCAAACTCAAGTCAAAAGTGTTGTCCCAAAATGTTTGCAAAGATCACTTCCCACATCACTCATCTTTTCCCCATTATCATATTACTCAAAAGAGACTTGAAGCATCCACACTTAGATTTGGGAACTAAGAAATTCAAACATTACAAAACTCAACGCACAACTCTCCGCGGTGTGAATTTATAGTCTGCAATCTGTCTGAGAGAGAATCATGGAAAGTAAAGTTACATTTGCCTCAAGAAGTGATCCAAATCCTTTTGGGTGATCCTAGAGTCATGTTACGTCTGACAACCATCATCTCTGTCCCTTGAGGGATACTGTGAAGTTGAAGATATTAGCGGAATAATCCATTTAATTTACTAGGGAAGAAATTATGGAACATCAAGCCTTTGAAAATGTAGCTCCTATCTCCCCAATGTTTGTAGCACAAAATTTAACATAAGGTTTCATAATTCCATTTCTAGGGCTAAACCAAACCTACATTCCCTAATCTGCGCAATAACCTTCCCCCTTCTGCAAAGATTTTGGTCACACCTCACCATTTGAAAGTAGTACACTTGTGGGTACCCTTGACACTAATCCTCCACCTCCAACAACCACTTGGACACCTACTTTTGGTGCTCCTCCTATTCTCAAAGCTCCAAAATAGCTACACACACCACTTGAACCCCATTATTCCACAACCACTTCGACATTTCAGGGACACCCTTCTTCATCCACACCTATGAGTACCACAAGTGCACCCACGCTCACACAAAGTGGTATAGACCAAGTATCTCAAAACAAAACACAAGGGAATGTCAATACTATATCACAAAACCAACCCTTAATGCAAATAGGGACATCTTTATCCAACCCTCTAGTGGGTTCATCCATGCCATCTACCATTTTCACCTCATCCACTATCAATCCACCTCAAAACAATCCCTTGGTTACAAGTTCTATCAATCCTAGAAGTACCTTGATCAAAAATCCCTTGTTTACATCTTTTGCACAAGGCAATCCTCAAAACATAGGACAAGGGAATCTTTTCAATCAATTGACTCAAGGTCCGAGTGTGTCATTTCCATTATAAAATTTAATGACATCATCCTCATCTTTTCCCATAGTCTCCTTTACTATGCCAAATCAATCAGGGCCTCAAACATACATTCCTCCACCTCATTCTACCATCTTACAAGGAATGTTCAATCAAGGGAACCCTCCACCTTTCATTAGCAATCCACTACCCACTCAAAACATCAATATCCATAATCCTTCACAGATGTCTCAACAACCACCTGATCCCACATAACAAGCACATGCCTTAGCTTTACAACAAGCACAACAAGAAACTTTATTAGCACACCAACAACAGTAAGCCCAACAACAAGCCCTAGTGGCACAACAACATCAACAAGCTCAACAACAAGCCCTACTAGCTTAACAATATGCCCAACAACAACAACAAGGTTCCTACTAGCCTCATTTGAACATCGTCAATCCAAACGCATTAGGAACATATACATCAATACCCCCATCATCCTCATAGAATCTCATACACATAACTTGTGTCCTTACCGAAACATAGCAATGATACCATTCCCTCTTAGTTTTGAAATCCCCAAATTTGACAAATATAAAGGGAGAGGAAGTCCTGTGGACCATATCAAAGAATTTAACTTCATGTGCATGGAGGTGGCTTACAATGATTCATATCTAATGCACCTCTTCCCTCAAAGTTTAACAGGTCATGCTATGGATTGGTTTTCTCATTTTCCTCCTGGTATCAAATTTTTTCAAGAAATCACTGATAAATTTGTCAATCACTACTCCTTCAATCTTTGCATGGATGTCAGTATAGAATAATTATACACTCTTAGACAAAATCAAGGAGAAATTTTTGCTAATTTCTTACAATGATGGAGAGAAAGAGCTAGTAAAAGCAAGTGGCCTCTTCCTAACAAACAACAAGTAGGAATCATCATAGCCAATCTAGATCCAAATCTGTCATTCCATTTGAAAATGCAGTGCATTACATCATACAACAAGCTTATCCCTAGATCCCTTAACATCTAAAGAGCTCTAATCTCACAAATAAATACTCAAGCTTACAAAGACAATTGTCCTTCAACTAGTTCGAATGAGAAACCTCGTGTCTGGGAAAAGAACAAAAACGTGACAAATGACGGTGTAGTAGATGCTAAGGTAGTCCTAAGTGCTCCTAGACCTAATAACAATCAAGTTGCTAACATCCAGCTGACTGTGCAAAAAACAACACCTCCTCAAAACAATTAGATCAGTAACACCAACATGCAACAAAGACAAACCGTTAACAGGAATAACTATCCCAAGCACAAGTACACACAATTATTAGAACCCATCGAAATGATCATGAAGAAGTTGGTAGAGTCAAATCTGATAACATTTCCCAACTTTGAAAACTACCAAGAACCACACGAGAAGCCATCTTGGTACAACGAGCATGATCTCTGTGACTTTCACAAAATCAAAGGACACAAAACAACAAATTGCATGAAACTCAAGAACATCATCCAGGATCTCATAGAAAATGATACCATATCTATTGAGGTACTAGTTGGGAATCAGGATCTTAAGATATAAAAGAACCTTATGCTGGATCATAACAAAGCAAACAAAAATAACAAAGCTTGTGCAACATACCTATTCCAATGTAGTTGCCTCCTACGTCAACATTACCATTGTTGTCACCATCAAAGGAGCTAGTACAGAATGTGGAGTCACCAAACAGCATGGCAAAATAACCATTCAAGGAATCCCATCTCAATCTAGGACACAACCTACTTTGCCCACATCTAATCCTAGCAAGTACAATCTTCTAGATCAACTTAAGTAGACCCTTGCACAAATATCAATCTTAGAACTCTTAAGGTTATCCCCCGCACATAGGGAAATACTAGAAAAATCCTTGTCTGAGTCATTTGTTCATGAGAACATTGATACCGATTAGTTTCAAGCTATGGTAGGGCATATCACAAACCATCTTCTTACCTTTTTTGAGCAATATCTACCATCACAACCATCTCATAATTGTGCTTTACATCTTGAAGTATTCATTCATAAAAACAAGGTCAAAAGAGTCTTAGTAGATGGAGGTGCTAGTTTGAACATTTGTACCTTGTAGTTGATCAAAAATCTAGGCTATTCAGAAGATTATATTGAAAAGAGAAAAAGTACCACCATCAGAGAAGATGATGACCAATAATAGGTATCACAAGGAATAATTTCACTTCCAATCCAAGTGGGACCTCTTATTGCAGAAACTACATGCCAAGTGCTTGATCTTGATCTTCCCTATAACATAATGCTTGGTCGACCCTAGATCCATGCTCCAAAAGCTGTAGCCTCAACCTATCATCAGTGTGTGAAGTTTCCTTTTGAAGGTAGAGAAATCACTATCCATGGAGATCCTGAGCCTTTCTACTACTGCAAAAGTCTTGAGGCCAAGTTCTATAAGATCCCCCAAATACCCAAAAATGATGAAGGATAATCCACGCTTGTTAGAGATGATAAGCTTTGATTCTTGGTCTAGAGGTAGGCACGTGCTGAGCAAGGATTTCTAGGTTTTTCTTGCAGAGGAGGAATATTCCTCCTCCCTACCAGGGAGTGCAACTGTGTAAGTTCCCTTCGGTCCTACATTTTTTTCTTAATTCCTTGCCTCTTATGCTTGTGCTTTCTCGCGTATATGCTATTTTTGTTATCATCGTGTTTTGGTATGCATGTGCCCTGTGACTTGGGATTCTCTACAAGTTGATGGAAGGGGCTACGCCCCCCCTCCCCATTTCATCTGGGGTGGAGCCATGGGCTGGTGGGGCTTTCAACACTGCTGCAAAGTCTTTTATAGATGTGGTGGCTGAGAGAAAAGTGCACATTCTGTTGGAAGCCAAGTTTCTGGTGTCAGCCGACGATGAGGTAGGTGTGGAGAGCAAGGATGGTGGGGATCAAGGTAAGCCCCCATCTGAATCTTCCGATTCTCTCACCTTCACTCCTAACCCTGGTATGTGGAATGTAATTGATAACGAATGTTGTAAGTTAAAAGATATTGCCATTCTTTGCGGTTGTGGATGTTTCAAAACTCTCGGCCTGTAAGTACTTAGATGAATGGTTTAATAAAGTTTGGTTTAAAAAGCTTGGCATAATGTTTTCATTATGTAGAATGATTCAAAGGGGTCTTTTTCTAATCTTTCTAAAAGAAAAATCCATGCAAGAACAAGTTGTCAAACAATAATTATGGAATGTTGGGAAATGCATTTTCAGGGCCATGAGTTGGTCTCCTAAAATAAATAGTGATGAGGTCCTCACCCTCTCATGTCCAAGGTGGGTGATGATTAAGGATGTCCCACCCTTGATTTGCAATATTTTTGAAGAATTTCTAACCTATTTTGGCAAGGCAGTTAGGATAGAGGAAACAAAAGCTTCCCTGCCACACATGGATGTTAGGGCGTTGGTTGCCCTAACACCAGGAATTGAAATACCTATGTAAATGTAATCAAATATTCTATCAAAATGAGAGACTAAGGGTTCTAAAGAGATTCTAAGTTTCCAGAATTCAACTAGGATCCTAAGACAAATTTTTGATTTCCAGATTTATACTAAATGTGCTGAGTGCAGAACATTAATGATTTCGATGTTTGCATTTTAAGATTGGAATCATCTTTTGTATGTAAGGAGACCCGCCTCCAAGGGATGCATCTCTATGTCCCTTTGGGTGTGGGTTCCTCTCACAACCGATGGTCATTCGGTTTAAACTAACTTAGCGTAAAGACACACCCTTACGCATGGCGGATGAATTACAAGAATCCCAAATTTTAATCAATGCGAATTCAGAACATCATTTAGATAACTTTTATTTTATACATGCTTTATAAAATTCAATTATTTACTTATTTCCAGAAATATTAAACATGAAGAGTATTTGATCTTATATAAACGATGATGATGCTTATAGCAATCATCGTTTATATCTAACCTAAGCTACCATTCATTAACACTCCCTCTTAGCTAGGGAAGATATTTCAAATCAAATAAGTGGGGATATGACCTTTACACGTGATATCGAAGATAAGGAATGTTTTCTCAAAGTTGTCAAGTCACATGACATTCTTCATAACTCATCTTCATTATGGTATGTGCACTGACATCAAGTCACATGATGTCTACCATAATTCATGGCATATCCACAGATATAAATATCCACCATGATTATCTCTTAAAGATCACAATGATCTTCAGATGATATCAAGTCCCATGATATCCATCAAAGTGTCCAAGAGATACTATCATGACATGTCCACATATATCAAGTCACATGATATCTATCATGATAGTTTATCATTGTAGAGTCGTCACTTTACAATGTCAAATACAAGTGTTCATTATTAGAAAGATCGTCACCTTTCAATGATGTACATAGGGGGAGTAGGCCCATAAAGTCATGGAGTCACACACATGAAAAAAGAGTTTACACATTTAAACATCTTTATATATTAGTACAATTTGATAAACAATTTGAATTTCAAACATAAATAACAAATTACATTTCAACCATACCAAGTTTCTTCGTGAAGTGCTCTACCTTGATTCGGGAGAGAGGCTTGGTGAGAATGTCTGCAGTTTGATCATTTGTACTAATATACTCCAACTGAATCACTTTCCTTTCCACCATATCTCTTACATAATGATAGGGGATCTCAATATGCTTAGATCTATCATGAAAGATAGGATTTATAGAGAGTTTGATACAACTCTGATTATCACAATGAATAATTGTAGGATTCAAGGGTTCACCAAAGAGTCCCACAAACAATTTACGAAGCCAAATTACTTTTGCTCCCATTGAGGTTTAATGTATTCAACTTCAGCTAGCCTGGAGCAAATCAAGATTGTTTTCAGAACTGTGAGATCATGGTTTATTCTAAACCGAAGCAACATCCCCGATGTGCTTTTCCTCGAATCAATTATACCTCCACTCAATCAATCGAAAACCATGTAGATCTAGTTGATCATTCCTTTACAAGACCCATATCCAATAGTGCCTTGAAGATATCTCGAAAATATGTTTCATAGCCATTGCGAATTTCCTTTATTCACACATGAATTGGTTGAGAACATTCACAGCATAGAAAATATCAGGTCTGGTGTTGACTAGATACATCAAGGATCCAATCATTTGTCTGTAAAGGGTTGGATCTGCACACTTGGATTCTGTTGTTGCTTCTTTCAATTTGTGAAGGTTGGTTTCCATAGGTGTAGACATCGGTCTACAGTCCAACATTCCAAATTTCTTCAGAATATCGATAGTATACTTCCCTTGGTTTAGTATAATGCCCTCTGATTTCTGCCATACTTCTAAACCTAGGAAGTAGTGAAGAATGCCCAAGTCTTTCATGTCAAATTCAGAAATTAGATCCTACTTCCCTTGAGCAATGAGGTGATATTCTCCTGTTATCAGCAGGTCAACATAGAAAATAATTATTAGCATATCACCTTTAATTACCTTGAAGTAGAGATTGGAGTCAGCATCATTCTTGGAAAATCCTAATCCCAAGAGATAACTGTCAATTCTTTCATACCAGACCCTGGGAGCCTGTTTAAGTCCATAGAGGGCTTTCTTCAGTCTGCATACATGTGTGTCAGTTTTATGTATCACAAAACCTTCAGGCTGTTCCAAATATACTTCTTCTTCAATGGTTCCATTTAGGAAGGCAGTTTTCACATCCATTTGATGGATCTTCCAACCTTTAGTTGCTACAATGGCTAACACTGCTCTCACTGATGTGTAACGGGCAATAGGTGAAAATGTTTCTTCATAATCAATGCCTTCCTTTTGAGAAAAACCTCTTGCCACAAAACGTGCTTTATGTTTTTCTATACTGCCATCAGCAGCATGCTTGATTTTGAAGAGCCATTTGGAAGAGAAAACAAATTTCTCTTTTGGTCTAGGCACTATATCCCATACATCATTCTTTAGAAGACTGATATTCCTCTGTCATTGCATCCTTCCATGCTTGATGTTGGAAAGCTTTTGTAACACTGATAGGTTCTGAGTTTATGATGTTGTTCATTAGAGCGACATAGCTAGAGAAACGTTTGGGTCTTTTACTCTCCCTGAACGTTCCTTTGGGTGTTGCATGATCCTCTGCTTCTTTGATCATCTTCTTGACCCAAAGTGGTCTCTTTCTGCCATTGTCATCTGTATTCTCATTTGAAGTAGAAGGAAGTTCATGTGGCATTTCCTCAGGATGCTCCCTCTGAATCTTAGGAGTAGGTTCCATTTCAGGTACTCTAGGGGAATAGGTTTCAATCTCACTAGAACTTATTGCCCTCTTGAATGCAATGTCTTCTTCAAAGATGACATCTCTGCTCAATTCAATTTGATTCTATCCAGGTATGAATATCCTGAAGGGCTTGGAGGCTTCACTATATCCCATAAATATCCCTTTCTTTCCGGAAGGTTCAAGTTTGAATCTCTTCTCCTTGGGCACATGAATATAGACGGGACAACCAAAAATCCTAAAGTGACTAATGTCAGGTTTTATGCCAATGAAGGCTTCTTCAGGAGTTTTGTTGTCAAGATGAGAATGAGGACATCTATTTTGGATGTAGACAGCAGTCCTAGAGGCTTCTGCCTAGAAAGAGGTTTCAATGTTTTGGTAAAGCAACATTGCTTTGGTAGTTTCTACAATGGTTCTATTTTTTCTTTCAACAAACCCATTTTGTTGAGGGTTGTAGGCCACTGTGAACTCCCTCTTAATTCCAACACTCATGTAGAATTCCTTAAAAATTTTAGAGGTGTATTCTTTCCCATTGTCTGTCCTTAAGGTTTTTATTTTCTTCCCGGAGAAGTTTTCTGTAAGTGCTTTGAACTCTTTGAACCTTTTGAGGATTTCTATTGACTCTTTACACTTAAGGAAATAGATCCAGGTTTTCCTAGAGAAGTCATCTATAAATATGACATAGTATAGAAATCCTGCTTTAGAAGGTACAGACATGGGTCCACATAAGTTGGAGTGAATCAGATCTAACACATTTAGGGTTTTGCTCAAACTAATGGGAAAGGATCCCTTTGTATTCTTTCCTAAGGCACAACCTTTACAATTTCCTTCATGAGATGGTTTTAACTTAGGTAAGCCTGTTACAAGTTTTTCCATAGAAGGTAGGGCATGAAAATGAAGGTGTCTTAATCTTCTATGCCAAATCTCAGTTGACTCAAAGATGTCAAGGGTAAGGGCTTGTTTAACTTCAGTGCAAAGTTTGTAAAGGTATCCTTGTCTTACACCTATGATTTGGGCTTTCTTGATAGTTGAGTTTTTAGGCCATGTAAGAACTTTTCCATCCATAAATGTAACCCTATATCCATTGTCTTCAAGGGTGGAGATGGATATTAGATTCCTCTTTATTCCAGGTACAAATAAGACTCCAATGAGTTGAAGGGAGAGACCAGATTTCAATGTGATGGAACAAGTTCCAACCCCTTTTACTTGATGTGTAGAGTCATCCCCAATTGTGACATCTTCATCTGACTCTTCAATCATAGTGTCTAAATGTTCTCTAAACCCTGTGATGTGCCTTGAAGAACCACTATCAATCACCCAGTTGTTGATATTGTTAGATACTTGATTAGATAATGCTGAATAGAACACAAAGTTCTCAGATTCATGATCTGAATTTGTATTTCCTACTTTGGCAAAAGATGCTTGTTGCTTTGATCTGTCAGGGCACTTCATTGCATAGTGGCCATATTGATCACATCTAAAGCATTGCACTTGAGAGATGTCTTTCCTTTTAGAAGATCCCTTTCCATTGGAATTTCTCTTTCTTTTAAAAGGTCCTTTCTTGTAGGAGTTTTTTCTTATTCCTTTTATTAGATGATGTGTTGAGTACATGAATGTCTTCATCTATGTTTTTCTGTTTGTTTTCTTTTGAGGAGAGTCTTGTTTCTTCTTGAAGGCAGTCAGTTCTTAGCCTGTCAAACTTAGGGAGTTTAGATCTTGCACTTATTCCTTGAACAAATGACTCCTATGAGTTTGGTAGGCCTCCTAGTGCAATTAGAGTTAACTCTTTGCTATCAATCTGATATCCAATTGTGGATAATTGATCCCTTAGTTCAATAATCCTCATGAAGTATGCATTAATGGACTCTCCTTTGTTTATTTGAGCATTGTTGATTTGCCTTTTTAATGCAAGAGTCCTGCAGGTGTTGTTGATCTCATAAGTACTCTCAAGAGATTTGTACATATGGTATGCAGTTTCATGTTTTGCTAGGATGGGCACTATATGATCCCTAACTGCATCTACTAGGATTTTCATGGCCTTTTCATTGTTTTCTATCCATTGAGTTTTCTCAGGTTCAGACTTTGTTTCCTTCATATTTTCTCTCACAAGTGAATCTAGCTTATTCTCTCTAAGGATCATCATGATTCTAAATTTCCATGATGTGAAATTGTCTGCTCCTGCAAGATGATCTTCAAATCTGATCATACTTGACATTATGAAGAATGTGAAGTGAATTAGATTCTAGAAAAATTACGAATTTTCTTGAGCAATTTGATATTTAGATTTGATTTGGATTCACACAACATGGCTCTGATACCATGTAAATGTAATCAAATCTTCTATCAAAATGAGAGACTAAGGGTTCTAAAGAGATTCTAAGTTTCCAAAATTCTACTAGAATTTTAAGACAGATTTTTGATTTCCAGATTTATACTAAATGTGCTAATTGCTGAACATTAATGATTTCGATGTCTGCATATTAATATTGGAATTATCTTTTGTATGTAAGGAGACCCGCCTCCAAGGGATGCGTCTCTTGAGAGGACGTGTCTCCACATGTGGAGACACGTCTTCTCAAGGGACGTGTCCCTTTGGGCGTGGGTTCCTCTCACAACAGATGGTCATTCGGTTTAAACTAACTTAGCGTAAAGACACACCCTTACGCATGGCGGATGAATTACAAGAATCCCTAATTTTAATCAATGCGAATTTAGAACATCATTTAGATAACTTCGATTTTATACATGCTTTATAAAATTCAATTATTTACTTATTTCCAGAAATATTAAACATGAAGAGTATTTGATCTTATATAAATGATGATGATGCTTATAGCAATCATCGTTTATATCTGACCTAAGCTACCATTCATTAACAACTTGAAACTATTAAATTCAATCTTAAAAATAGGATAACCTCTTGCAGAATCGAGGTGCTAGGTGGGATCAATTCGTGCTACCTTTGCATAAAAGACAGGCACCTGAGAAGAAACTATCCTATCATCTTGAAAAATAAGTTTGGTTTTTCCCCTAACATTAATCCTGAAGGAAATGGTGGTGCAACCCTCAGTTCAGACTTTGGAGTGGATGGGAATGACAGAGGCTCGATGGGGATGGAAAGCCATACGTTGCCTCTAGAACTTTACACTCATTTTGTTAACCCTAGAGAGCGAGTGGAAGATCTTTTTTCCCATTCCCCCGATAGTGATTGGCATACAACAACCGCTAAAGGGGCCTATGTAACACAAATTTGCAAAATCTAGTCCAAGTTTGCAATCAATTTGAAGCCCTAATTGAGGAGATAGAACCTTAGAATGAGAATAATGGGGATAGTAATTTTGTTCCAGAAGGTCCAAGTTGCGGTGGGGTTGGGGTTAACTTAATTGTCTCCAACCCAAGGGGCGAGAGTGTGAGGGGCCTCAAAACCAAAAAGAATGCCCAACAAATTGTAATGGATGAAATAAGAAAGAAAATAAAGGAAAATAAAAAAAATGACAAAGAAAACAATAGAAACCAAGATGAAGTCATTAAGGACTTCAAATTTAGTAGTAACTTATCAGATCTAGGACTGAATACCAAAGGTTGTTCTATTACCAAAGATGAAAAAATTTGTGTTAAACAAAAAGAGGATGAAAACACCTCCTCGATGGTTAAGAATATAATCTTTGAATTTGAGCTAAAAAGGAACAAGATTATGGCATTCAAGGCAGTTATGGTAGGGTGGGACTAGACAACATGCCAAAAGAGGATAAAAAATGTACGAGCAGTGGCATGTCTATAGAGAACCACCCTCCCATAGGTACCTCAGATCCCATGAACTTGGATAATAAAGTAAGTAACCAAGTTGTCAATGAAGTAGGCACCAAGAGTCAGGTTGAAGGTGTGAAGGGTGGGGAAGATTTTGCACCGTGTAACCCCCCCAAAATAACCCAGGAAAAGAGGGCTATAATGAATAAGGTAAGGGAAAAAATCTTGTCTGAAGGATAAGCAACAAATGAAAGCCCAAGTAGTCCTAAGGGGGGTGGTGGCATGGTGGGTAAATCTCCCCACCAGAACATTGACAGTCGGGTCTTGAGTATTGCAAATGTAACATCAAGCTTAGCAGATGGTCTTGATATGCCTAGTAAAAATTTGGAGCCAAAGGGAGGGATAGGGAATCTCCCCAATAAGCCTATCATAGAATCCCAAATAGGGGCAAGTGGAAGGTCACCCCTAGACTTAAGTGTGGCTAAAACAAACGAAGCTGGGAGGATGCCTTCAATTGGGAAAGGTAGGGGAAGCATCTCAAAGCAAAAGAGGAAAAAAACAAGCCTGGTAATTACTAGCCCAAATTCTAAGAGGTTGGAAATAGAAGGATTACTACCCAAATGCTTTGAAAGCTTTAGAAATGACAAGGGTTTCCCAAAAAAATCTATTGATCATGAATCTTGAATGCATCTCATGGAATTTTAGGGGACTAGAGTCCCTTGATAGGAAACATATGGTAAGCAAATTCTGTAATTTGGAAAAAGAAAAGGACATTGTTTTATTATAGGAAGTAAAGGCTACGAGCTTTGCACTGGAAACTAGTCTTAAATTCATTTGGAACAATGCTGAGTAGTTTGTCACTAATCATGAGAAGGGCAAGGGTGGCACAGTAATTCTCCTGTCAAAGGAGTGGACTCAATGTGTAAAAGGCTGGGGCACTTCTCCATGCAATAGAGTTATTTGGATCCGGCTAGAAAAATATGGCAATGTGTTTGGGGTATGGTTTGTCTATGCCCCTAACAACTATAAGGAGAGGATTGAGCTCTGGAAATGGTTGATTAGCCTCCAAGACATCCCCTAGATTGTGGGGGGGGAACTTCAACATGGTGGAAAGAATGGAAGACAAAAGAGGTGGCATGGAATTTGGTTGGAAGAGTAATGAGAAGTACTTCTGGCTTAGGATGAAGAATAAGTTAAATCTGTTTGACCCCTTGGAAGGCGAAAAAAAAGAGAACTCCAATATCTAGTTTACATGGTGTAATGCTCAACAGGGCAATAAAAGAATTTATTGCAAGTTAGATAGGTTTTATGTTAATCAGTTACACTTTAGCTTCCTCTCAAAGGATGGTGGCAACAAGGTAAGTGTGTGCCTATTTATGCTTTCTGATCACCACCCAATCAAAACAGGGATCTTATTGAATGTTCAGGGTGGTGGTAGGAAGCTGTTGAAGGAGCAATTCCTGCTTAACACAAGCCTCTTAAAGGATGTTGATTGTAGGGCTGCCATTGTAACTATGAGAGAAATTAACAAGTGGGTGCTCAAGGAAAAATCTGCTATTGAGCGATGTAACACAAATGTGGAGGGGTGGAAGAAGCTTTTCCAAACCATAGGAAAAAAGAGAGAAATTGACAAAAGAAAGGTGGAGAATTGTTTGCAAGAGAGACTCCTGAAGGCAGAAAATTGCCTTCAAAATGACCCACATAATGTTGATCTGGGAAAATAATTCTCCCATGCTAAGGATGCTCTAAGAAGAATCCAAGTAAACCAAATTCAAGGGTTAAAAACCAGAGCAAGGTTGAATTGGCTTAACAATGGTGACAAGGACATCAAGTTTTTCTTCAGATATATTAAGGAAAAGGGCATTAGGGAACATGTTGATAAGATTTGTCAAGATGGGGTAGAACTTACTGACTAGGAGGAAATCAAATGCCACTTCTTGCAATTCTATAAAGATCTCTTCAAGGCTGAAGGTGATAATGAGGATTGCAAGGAAGCTAGAGACTACCTGAGAAACATAATACCAAAACAGGTCTATAGGGAGGATGTTGAGATGATAAGTAGAGAGATTACTAAGGAGGAAATAAAAAAGGCAATTGCTACCATGAATAATGATAAATCTCTAGGGACAGATGGGCTTCCAATTGAATTCTACAAAACCTTCTTAGAATGGGTTTGTGAGGATCTTCAGTTGGTTTATGAAGAGGCTATTGAGGTAGGGTCCCTTGGTAGCAAGATAAACAAAGGGCTAATCAAGCTTCTCCCAAAGGAAGGGGACAAAACCCCTTTAGAGAATTGGAGACCTATAACCTTGTTGAATGTCTCTTACAAGATCTTGGCTAAGATATTAGCTATGAGGCTTGTTGGAATCCTTCCTAAGCTGATAAATTCCACACAAACTAGATTCATAAAGGGAAGGTACATCTTGGAGAACCTAATTACAAGTTGGGAAGCAATGGAATGGGCAAGGCATTTAGAACAAGAGGCTTGCATGTTACTGTTGGATTTTGAAAAAGCTTATGATAGAATCGAATGGTCATTTTTAACAATGACCTTGGAGGCATTTGGTTTCCCTGATGCATTTTGCAAGATGGTTAAAATGTTACTAAAGAATGTTGTTGCGTAGGTGGATGTCAATGGATACCTAACTGAAGTAATCACCTTGGAAAGGTCCATTAGGAAAGGCTGCCCTTTGGCGCTTTCCCTCTTTGTTATAGCCTCAAATGCTATTCACTACTTGTTGAGGGAGGTTGGTACCACACCAATTATTAGGGGGCTAACTCTCCCAAACCAAAGTAGCCTTTTGAATTTGTAGTTTGCAGATGATATTGCAATTCTTATAAATCTAGAAGAAGGAAACCTGGAAAACCTGGTTAAGAAACTCAATTTCTTCTGTTTGGGTTCCGAGGCAAAAATATCCAATGCCAAATCCATTGTCCTTGGGTGGACAAATGATCTCCCTGGATGGTTTGGTAAGTTTGGATTTCAATGGGGAGGTCCCTGCAAGCAGGTGAGGTACCTTGGAATCCATTTTGTAGTCAATCCTAATCTCAAAGACATGTGGATGTGGATAAAGGTCAAAATTGAAAAAAAGATACATAATTGGAATAAACAGTATTTGTCTTTGGCAGGTAGGGTGCAGGTCTGCCAAAAAATCCTTTCCTCGTACAACTTGTACTTTGCTTCAGTTTGGCTATTCAGTGGGTATCAGGTAAATGAAATTCAAAAAAGGTTAAGGAAATTTTTGTGGTCAGATGGCAAAAATAAAAGGAAAAAGCACTTAGTCAAATGGGACTGGTGTTATCTTGAAAAAAGGCATGGGGGTCTTGGTTTGAAAGATTTAAGGACCCATGGCATTGCTCTAGCTGTAAAATGGGTAATAAAATCCCTTGATGGCATGGAGCCTTGGAAAATTCTTGTAAGGAATAATATACAATTGGGGGTACCAAGAAAAGAAAAAATGTGGAGGATGCTACCTTTCTGTGACCTACTTATTGGGAAGCAAACTATCTCTCATGCTAGTTCCAATGTGTTTAAAACCCTATGGAAGGCTTGGGAGCTTGTCAAAAGCAGGGTGGATGATGGCCATTTCACTAAAGACAATAACATATCACTTTTTATTAACAAATCAATCTGGTGGAATCTGCAGCATAAGGACAAACCCCTTGCACTTCTTCAGGGTTGCTCAGCCAAGAGCTGGGCCCAAAAAGGTATTCAAACCTTTAGTAGTATAATTGTTAATGGGAATCTTAAAGATTGGTCTTATCTTAGTATGGAGTATGGCCTTCCTAACTCCAATTGGAGGACATACTTTATAGTAAGAGAAGCCTGTAAAGATCTGATTTTTCCTATTGACTGTGACCAAAGCAATAATCAATACCTTGATCTAAAGTGGTATGATAACTCTCCTTTAATGAATATCAAGTCAAAAATTATTTACAACACTCTAATGAGCTGTAACGTGGTTTTTGATCATGGCAATAGGTGTTGGGGTGTGAGCATCCAAGAGAAGAATTGGCAGAGTATCTTTTTGAGCATTTGGTCTAACATTTGTGAGCCTAAGAAGGCTTGCTTTAGATGGTTATTAAGTTTGCAAAGGTTACCTATTAAATGCAAAAACTCTGACATTGAACTTTGCAGCTTGTGTAGGGTACCTAAAACAATTAAGCATGTCTTTTTTGAATGTCTTTATGCAAAAGAAATCTGGCATTTGTTTTGTGATAGAATCAAAATCTAGGATAGTTTTGGGGGAATCAATTGGAAAATAATTATTATGGGGCCTAATTTTAATTTGAAGAAAGAATATGCTATGTTTTGGTTATGATTATCTAATGAAATTTTGTGGCAAGTGTGGATGACAAGGAATGAAGAGAAATTTGGAGGATCCAAAAGGGTGCTTACTAAGTACTCAAAATCACTTACTTTAATGTTGTAATGCAGGTCGCCCTGATAATGGAGATGTCAAAAGGGAAATTTTTGAGGCTGCTAAGCGATGGTTGTGGTTACTTCATGCAGAATGAGGTCAAGTCTTGTCATATGTGGTAGCATGGCCAACCCAGCTTATCTACCTTCATGGTGGCCCTAGAGCAGTTTCAGAAGGAGTTTAATAAAAAGGTAGATCAAACCCACATCGTATCTACCAAGTAAGAGCTCATGGATAAATAGGTTCAAACCAAAAAGCAAGATCACAATAGGAAACATTCAGTATGATGTTGAATCTGGAGGGGTCTTGTCCAATCTTATGCTCAGCTAATGAAGCAAAGATTATTGTTCCTTGTAAATATCTATGTTTTTTGTACTCGATTGTTGTTGTATGTTGTTTGTATCCTTATAAGTAAATTGTCACAACAAGAGTACAATATCATGTTTTTTTACTGGTATTTGATACAGTAAAAAACCTGTCTTGTAAATGTTTCAACGATAATCAATACAAAAAAATTTATGAAGGACCTACACCATCAAGCTCATTTGTTGACCCATCATCCCTAGCCTCTACCTCAACAACAAAAATGCCTATTGTGCAAAGTATACCCAACGTCAAAGTAGTGATCCAGGATGATGGTTGTGGAAACTACAAACTATTGAAAGACACCTTTATCATGGGAAAGTTACCTATTTCTCCTCAGTCATGGGAAACCCACATCTAACACCAAAGAACCCAAAACAATCAAGATGGTAGCTACTACCTTCACCAAGTGGGGAGATTTGAATCAAGAAGATGTCAATGAGGAAGATATCTCTAAACTTCTCTATCAAGATGAATGACCTATTCCTGTTCTTCCCATGGAAGATGACTACAAAGGCTTACGACTAATGAAGAGCACGAGATAGAACAAGAATGAGAAGCTAGGAAAAAATGACAATGGTTTACTAGAACCCATCATTCATGAGAAATGAAAAAGAATCTTGGCTTGGGTTGTACTACTAGCAAGGTCACACTTATTGGCAAAGGTATTTTCACTAAACGAGCTGAGGCTTCCTCTTGGTCACCTACATCATGTGATACAACCTTAGATGACTTTCCCCTTGATTTTGCTGATTTATTTGAGAAGAACACCCTATTTATGATATCCATAACATCCTTTGTCTCAAATAACCAACCAATTTAAATATGCTTAGTATACCCACAACTCATTAACATGGACCAACAAGGACCACTGATTTTAGATTTATTCAATAATGATGAAGCAATCTCAAAATTCATAGGACTCTGTGACAACTTATCATGGGCAGATCACAAAGTAGGATTCGACATAGAGCTCGACACAGGGGCTTACCATGGGTAGACAATTGAATCCTTCAGTCACAAAATAAATGAAATGCAACTAACATGCAAATCCTTGAGTGAAAACCACCTAGTGGCACTCTTTGATCCTAAAATAGTAAAAACAAAGGATGCATGTGACAGTGAAAAACTTTCTGAGGCACCCAAGGATGAGGGATTCAATCTCCCCCTTAGTGAAATGCATCCAGAGAAGTCAATAGTACTAGTAGAAAAAGCCCCTCCAGTCAATGTGGGAACAAAGGAAGCACCTAAGATCACTTTCTATGCCGAATCCTTATTATTCAAAGAACAAAAGAATCTTGCAACATTCCTCAAAGAGCGAAGAGCTAACTTTTCATGGTCATACACAGATATGCCAAGCCTTGATCTAGAATCGGTTGTGCATCACTTAGCAGTCTATCTTAAAGCCAAACTAGTTAAGTAGAAATTAAGGAAGATGCACCCTCGTATAGCACTCTTGGTTAAACTAGAATTACAAACGCTTCTTGACTTTGGATTCATTTGATCTATAGATTATCCTAAGTGGGTATCAAACCTGGTACTAGTCTCAAAACCCACAGGGGGCATCAAAATCTGTAGTGACTTCATAGATTTGAACAAGGCATGTTCGAAGGACAATTTCCCTCTTCCCAACATCGATCTCATTATGGATTTAAGAGTTTGGCATGAAATGTTGTCACTCATGGATGGTTTTTCAGGCTATAATCAAATCATAATCGCCAAGGAGGATCAACACAAAACTACATTCACTTGTCCATGGGGAACCTATTGCTAGAATGTGATGCCATTTGGGTTAAAGAATGTAGGAGAAACCTATCAAAGAGAAATGACCCTCATCTTTCATGACATGATCCACAAAATAGTTGAATATTATGTGGATGATATTTTGGAAAAATTAAAGAAGAGAAGTGAGCACATACAAGTCTTAGGACCTATCTTTGATAGGCTTGAAGAATACAAGGTTCGGATGAATCCAAAAAAGTGTGTGTTTGGGGTCACATCAGGGAAACTTCTTGGCTTTATTGTCTCACAAAGAGGGATAAAAATTGATCCAACAAAGGTAAAATCCATCCTAGATATGGAACCACCGAAAACACTGAAGTAGATGAGAGGATTACAAAGCAGACTGCAGTCCATCAGAAGGTTCATAGTCCAGCTATCAGATAAAATTCACCCCTTTTCGCTTCTTCTTCATAAAAGGATAACCTACAAGTGGGATGACAAGTGTGATAAATATTTCCAATAGATCAAGTATTATCTACTAACACCTCCAGTGTTCATGCCACCAATACCGAACAAGCCACTGATCCTGTATATCTCAGCAACACCAGCAACATTAGGAGCTCTTTTAGCACAACATGATGAAAGTGGAAAGGAAAGAGCCATCTACTACATCAGTAAAACCTTGTTAGGCTATGAGATGAACTATTCACCCATTGAGAAGGCATGCTTAGTAGTAGTTTTTTCTTCACAAAAGTTCAAGCACTACATGTTATCACATCAAGTCAAGCTCATTGAAAAGATTGATCCATTAAAATATTTGTTATCCAAAGCAACTCTCACAGGACCAATGGCTAAATGGGTGATGATCTTAATAGAATTTGACATAGAGTATGTGGAGCACAAGGCAATCAAAGGAAAAGTGATCGCAAACCAACTAGCACAAGGTAATCTATGATGAGAACCCTTTAATATTTGAGTTTCTTGACAAATCAATGTTCCTTATCAATCTCACAACTTAGTGGAAGATGTAATTTGATGGATCATTCACCCAACATGGATCAGGAGCAGGCATTCTCTTCATCACCCCTTAAGGTGATTGTGTCCCAAAATACTACAGGCTATCATTTCCTTGTACCAACAACATTGTTGAGTACAAATCCCTAATCACAGGTCTAATGATAATAGTTCAGTGGCAGATCCAAGAGATGAAAGTGTATGGAGACTCACAATTGGTTATCAACCAAGTCAATGACGATTATCAAACTAAAGATGACAATCTCACTCCTTACAAGAAGATGGTGGAGAATCTCAAAGACCTTTTTATAAACATAACTTTTGAGCAGATTCCTCACATGAACAATAGAGCAGTGGGCACCATGGAAACAATAAGATCACTACTAGACATGTCGAACAAAATCCTCAAATATGAATTCTTGGTAGAACAACTTCTTGTACCAACTTTTGAAATCCCTAAATCTGAATTTTCTTGTGTCATTGTTGGTCCTGGATCTCCGTGGTACCATGACACATTTACTTACCTTAATAGAGGAAATCTCCCATCTGATATCACCCTGAACCTTAAAAAGACCTTTGTTAAAAAGGCATCCCGATTTGTGATCTTAGGTGATACCCTTTACCGTCAAAGCATCGAAGGGACATTACTACGATGTCTTAACCAAGAGGAATCCTTAACTACTTTAACAAAAGTACACGATGGCATATGTGGGTCCCATTCTAGTGGTATGACATTAGCTAAGAAACTATTGAGGATGGGGTACTATTGGCCAACCATGGAAAAAGAAGCTCATCAATATGTGCGGAGGTGTACCCAGTGTCAATAGCATGGGGATCTGATTCATGCTCTAGCTCAAGAATTGCAGCCAATGATCACACCATGGAATTTTTCACAGTGGGGACTTGACCTCATAGGTAAAATCATGCCAACCTCATCCAACGACCACAAGTTTATCATAACCGCCATTGAGTACTTTACTAAGTGGGTAGAAGCCATTCTTATGACCTACATAACAGGGAAGTAGATAGTCAAATTTATCCTGAATTACCTAATTTTATGTTATGGTATCCCACAAACCCTCATCTCAAATAATGGAACCCCTTTTAAAAATCAGGATGGGAAAGAGTTGTGCCAAAGATTCAATATCCAACACCGATTCTCTACCCCATACTATCCCCAAGGCAATGGTCAAGCTGAGGCTACAAATAAAACTATCCTAAAAATCCTGAAGAAAATAGTGAATGAAGCTGGTCGTGACTGGCTTCTACAACTAAATCCCGCTCTCTGGGCTTATCGAACTAGTATCCGCACGCCTACAGGTGCAACCCCTTTCTCTTTGGTCTATGGATCAGGAGCCATTTTTCCTATTGAGGTTGAGCTCCCATCATTGTGAGTATCACAATAGAACCTGATAACTGAGGAAGAATACAAAGTGTCTTAACTAAATGAGCTGGAATTCCTGGATGAACGTTGTCTTGAATCCCTTAATCACTTGCAAGTATATCAAAACTGACTTAAATGAAGCTATAACAAGAGAATCAAATGTTGCTTGTTCCAAATTGAAGATCTAGTCTTAAAGGAGAATTAGAAGAATCTTCCAAATCAAGACAACAAAGGAAAGTTTGAGCCTAACTAGTTAGGTCCCTTTGTCATCACAACAAGCTACGGATCAAGAGCATACCAATTGTCAACCCTTGAAGGTGAACCCTTGCAGGAGCCAACCAATAGCTTGCATCTCAAAAAGTTTTATGCCTAGTCTTAAAGGGTATAAATAAGAAAATACCAAAAAATCATAAAAATGATCAAAAATCCAAAAAAATTAGAAAAAGGATTGAAAAAAGTAAAGAAAACAAAAGTCCTCTAGTGAAAACCACTTCAGTGGCACTTTGGGAAAGTACCTTGGTGAAAACTTGGCAAACAGGCGCCTTGCGTAAATAAAGCATCTCCATCTATTCTTTGGCTCTTTTGTCCTATCATTCTTTGCATCGCCATTTATCCATCATCCGCATCTTTATCATGGCTTGACACTATAAGGTATCATGACCCCTTTAGTACTACTTGGCATATTCCAAAGGTCAGTTTGTCTTGCCTTTATCGAAGTAGTCTAACGTGTCACACTGGGGGCATTTCATTATGAGTCACAATTGGGTTCTTGTATATCTTGAGGTCATTGGACATCTTATCAGAAAACACCAAAAACATTCATAAAATCTGATCTAGAAAAATCCAAAAACATTTGCAAAATCCTGTAGAGCTAAAATCCAAAAACATTTAGAAAATTGTAAAGGCAAAATCCAAAACATCTAAAAAACATCAAAAACCCTAAAAAGGTTGAACATCAAAAATCCAAAAAAATAGAGTCCTCTTGTCAAACTACATCGTCTCTGAGATTTAACATAGGCAAGGCTATCTTTGATGTGCCCCCGAGACACCCTAGGTCAGTCCTTTAGGAGTCTGTCATAATAAACTGACATCTTTCATCTGTTTATATCTTCATCTTGTAAATGGGTTGAGTCAGTTTAACTACGTGGTCTCTATGTGTATAACGTAGGAAAGGATTATCTTTGATCAACCCTTGAGGCCCTAAACTATCACCCTAAACATCCAAATATTCCCGAAAACACAAAAACATTTGAAAATTCAAAATCCAAAAAAATAGAAAATACTCAAAAGACCTAAAAGCCTCAAAACATTTGGAAAACTCTAAATAGCCTCAGAAAATTTGAAAATCCTAAACATTCGCATAAACTTTCAAAAAGACCAAAAACAACCTCAAAACATCCATGAAAACACCAAAAACATTAAACTATTCCAGAAAATCCAAAACCCATCCATCTCATCTTGCTTTCACCCATAATAAATAGATTTCCACCTTCAACCTTTAGTGAAACAAGTAGAAAGCAAGTATAGCAAGTTGTAAAGTGTGAACCTAAAGGTCAAAATGTATAGTCTAAATCATAGGTAAATGCATCAGTGAAGTTTATAGCAATGAATCATCTTAGCATTATCATCCTAACATCAAAACAACCCTCTGATCAACATGTCCTAGGATGTATCCTTCCTACGATGGACATCAATATCAAAAATCACATTAGCTAAACTTAAACTAGGAAAGAGCTATAGATAACACTAACTATTTGTCTTTGATATTTTCTTATGATTTATCTTAATGAACCATTCCAAGGACCTCTCAATGATATCAAAAAAACAATTTAGAGAGAAAGGAATGGGGCTTCAATCATTATCTTTCATTTGTTGTGCTTGTGGGTACTCTTGTAAAATAATCTTGGTGCATACTTGCTTAGTATTTTGTAGGAAGGTTGTTTAGGGTATGTTGCTGACTATTGTGTATGCTTTGGTCCAATATATTCTAAGCTTCTAACTTGCATTCCAACGAGGTTTCTGTATGTCAAGGTGTGAACAAGAACTATCCTATCTATTTGTCAAGTCAAAGTCCATTACACTAGATACAACATCGTTCTAGTTATCAATACCTTGATGCATCGTGTCTATGTTATATCAAACAATAAGGAATGACGGAAAATCCCAATCCTGAAGTGTGAGCATCTCCTCATCCTGCATTTTGCATTGTCTCGTCACCATCTCTAATAAAGTCTCGATGGATCAAGGACTTGTTGGATATTTTGAAGCAATCATCATCAACGATCATTCATTCTTTCTTCTTCTATCTTCTCTCTGCGCTAACCTGGTATCATGACAGTCAACAAAAACATCATCAATGCATCCAACATGCATCCATAAACCATCAACATACATGCATCTCATAATCATAACATCCATCAGCATAATCATTGCACATCATACATTCTGCACAATCATTTGAGTTGTGATAAATAATAGAGATTTGTTATTTTAAAGCATCTAAAATCATTGCATATCATAAGTATTTGCATACACACATCCACATGCATACATCATCATCATAAAATGCATAGAAAAAATACAAAAATAAATGCATCCACATCATTTGCATCCATAACATCTGCATATTATAATCATCCATCCATATCATATTGTGAAAAGATAATGAAAAAGAACATAACATTGCATCCATCCATATCATGATCATCGCATATCACATAGGCATAAACAAAGTTCATCCATACATGATCAAATATAAACATTGTATCCATCCAAACATGAAATAAAGTGAACACATCATAGCATGAATCATCTATATCAGTATCATAGATATCTCAAAAAATGAATGTCATGGTACAAAATTTGGATTAGTGTACGAACATCGAATAAAAGTACAATATCCACGAGGCTATCAAAAAGGATCCCATGAATGTATATCTGTGATAAATAATGGGGAAAAATCAAAAAGTGTCTATACATAATAGCTAGCCTTGATGGCTGCTACCCTCTCTAGCCGGCCTCTCAGGTTGATCCTCTGCTTGTGGCCGTGTGTCACTATGTTGTGAAAAATATGGTTGTCTTAGTGCTGCTAGTACATCATGATGATAATGTTGTCGGTAATATGCAACCTCTGTAACAACCTCTCTATACAACCGCACTGACACTGTTCAACCATGAGTGGTCACCATCATCGCCTCAATATACTGACACCTAGCAACCTCCTATTCTCTCTCTCGTCACAACCTATACTCACTGTAACACCTGATCTCTCTCAGTTGTAATCGTAACCACCTGTTGTCAAGCCTAGTGTCACTCAGTAGTAATAACCAAAACCTGTTGGCGGGCCTGATCCCGGTCATTAGTCAATATCTGCACCTGCTGTTGTAGCTATTGTATCTATGCATCTGGTGGTGGTAGTGGTCCTGGTTGAGGTTGTACATATGGATATTAAGGAGGTTATTGTTGTATAATTAGTGGGACCCCAAAAACTTGACCATCCTAGCCATCCTAGCCACCCTGTCCCCTGCCTCTCGTTACTCCTCTGCCTGTGGGTCTCCCTCTAGGAAGAACACCCGCTGGATTTGTCAATCAACGGGGAGGGACAAACCAAGCATCATATGTAGGCATAGTCTGAGCTACTGCCTATCCCCGATCGTATTCCCAAGGCTGAGCCACCAACTATCTAAAGCTCTCTACTGCCTTGGGAGCTGGGATAGTCGGTCCCCATGTGGGAACCTCTCGTGCCGATCTCACAAAAATGGCCCTGTATGCATCATCAGGTCTATCCTGGACCTCTCCAAACTGTCGAGCTACCCTATCTAGTAGGTATCTCTCAATAATATGGTGCTCTCAACCCTACATGTATCAAGTCTTCCTGGGAAAATATAGCTGATGAATATCATCGAACCATGGTGACATCTATAGCCATGGGCGCCAGTGAAAAACTGTCATGTCGTCAATCACCCATCTCCAATACGGGAGCCCAATCTATCCAGTGTGCCTTAGAGTGATGGCACCTCTGTATCTCCAAATGACGGGATCATCTGGCTCCACATCTGCCATTTGAACAATAGGTCAGAGCATGACAATGTGCTCCCACACCCAAATGTGTAGCAAAGTCACCCCTGCACCAATGGCTCTCCCATCACAATAGAAAAAATTATGCAAATCATGATACAAGGAGGCTAGCATCATGGGACCCTACACAAAAAGTGTCCTCCTATACAACATTCGATGCCACGCCAAGCCCCATCCTAGGTTGAATCCTTTGTTGCGTCTATCTGGAGCCACCAAAACCAAAATGATGGTTGCAACAATCAATCTGAAGGGCGGCACATGACCGTTGTATGGCTCGAGGTTAATTTGTGATGTAACCAAAATAATCCGATCCATCTCCATGACCTCAAGGCAGGCATCAAACCTGGCATTAGTGTCATAAATCACACGATCTCCATGAATCAACAAACGCAAAATACACCAAACATCCTCCAAAGCCACAATCACCTCGCTTGTCAGAAGGTGAAAAGAAGAGGTCTCACTGTGCCATCTCTTGCACAGAGCAATGATCATCACTAAGTGTGTCTAAATCACAGGCGCATATGCGACATACCAAAGGCTGATCTCTCCCAAGTGCTCCTGACACAACTCTGATAAATCATCTAGTCTCTCCAAAATGGTGGGTCTATGCTCCCGTGACATTAGCGGTGGAAAGACCTCTTGCATCCACGAAGTGCACAACATCAGGAAATTGAGAAAATTTGACTCAATTTAAAAAATTTAGCTCAAAAATCACAAAAGCGTCGCTACATTCAAATTTCAAATTGTGATGCTCGAAGCATTTAAAATTTCAAATTGAAACATGTGTCACCAAATAAACTGGCATCGCGGTTTAACCTTTGGAAAACCCTAACCCTAATTTGTAAATTGACAAGTGAGTCACCATTTTAAATTAGAAACCCTAATTTTAAATCGCGAATAGCATCGCCATATAAATATGCGTCATTATAATTCATTTGGGCATCACCGATTTCAGTTTGGGCATCGCTATATTAGCGATGTCACTAAAGTTTGAACTTTAAAGCATAATAAATGCATTGAAAATTCAAATTTCAAATCAAGTTTGGAGTTACATACTGGTGGTCCTGTGTTTGGAAGCCACTAAAACTCTTGAACTCGATCAAAGATGTGCCTAGGAAGCTCTCGACGCGCTGTTTTGTCGAAGGGTCAAAGCTCAAAAAAGCAAGAATCTCTTAAGTGTGAATGCACAAATGAATTGAAAGTGACCCTTCTTGGCTTATTTAAGATAGAAAATTAGGGTTTTTTTGGCCTAATGTAACCTTGAAGATAGGGTTTATTATCATTTTCACCAATTTAATTTTGCATTTTTTGGCATAATTCTTTCATCCTGGAGCCTTTATGGACCCTTGGGGTAGCTTTTAACCTTCATCAAGAAATCAACCCAAAATTTGCAATTTTTGCCCAATTTCTCAAGGGGGCAAGGAGTCAGCTTTATCCTTTTGTTCGGGCATCTGAAAAATCAGATTTTTATTTTATTTAAGCAGTAGTTTTAATTTGAAGAGCATCAGTCTTTGAACCGAAGCACTAGGTACCTAGCTTCAAAGAGGGAAAAATATAGACACTAAAAAATGTCCTAATCGATATCATACACTTAATACAAATTTACTAACATAATTTCCTCTTTAATCCATCATCTTTTCGCTTCATTAATTAAATTAACCTAGCTAATTTAATTAATTGCATCATTTTTCATCTATTGGCCTAATTAATTTAATTGGGTTAATTCATCCCTTTTCATGCTAACATTTCATCTCATTAAATTAAATACATCAAAATGTTTAATTTAACTCCCTAGGTCATCTCATGTAATTAAATAACCCTAAGTTATTTAATTAAATATCATTTCATCTCTCCCCCATTCATTAAATCATTTAATTTAATGAATAAACATGTTATTCCTCCAAATTCCCTAATTGCATGATTAAACCTTGTTTAATAAGCAATTAAACTAGCTTTCCCCTAAAAAGGGAATATTCCCATGGAATATTTTTGATCCCCTTTTTTGCACAATTAAAAATTTGTTTTAATTTGCAAATTGCCTTTTTCCTCACCCATGAGAATATTCCAAAAGAATATTCTTATTCCTCCATCATTTGAAAGGGGTATATTTTCACTCAACTTCTTAAGCAAGTTTTAACCTTCAACCTGTTGAACAAGTCACCTTTTACCTGTGTGAGAAATTCAAAAATGTGTTTGTTTGAGGCAAGTGTAAACCCTTGATTAAAATCTCATCATGCATTCTCATCTGTTGATGAGAATCCATGATCCATGCCTCTCACCTCCTTCATCTTGGACCGTTGATTAATTTTTTCAATCTCAGCCCTCCATTTCTCATTTGCTCTCCTATAAATAGGTTACTATTTGGAGACAAATGGATCCATCTTTTTCAGAGAAAACTTATGTTGTAGAATTCACTTACACTCACATTCATATTCACTCACTTTTAGCTTATCTTAGTTAATTTTAATTGCATAATAGCTTAGAGCATCCATTAATGGCTTCCATGCATCCATCTTAGCTTGTTTATAAATTAAGGTTTTCATCTTTTAGCTTAGAATTAGTTTATATTAGCTTAGAAATAGCATAATCAGTACAATTTTAGCATAAAATCATGGTAACTTAGCTTGCATAATGTTCATTTTTAGCATAAAATAGGTTTTCATACATCAATCACAATGGTTTCATCGATTCTCTTCCATAGAATTGACTGAAATTGGCTCACTAATCATGAGATTGGGAAAGGGTTGTCATTTCACATCAACACGACACCAATTCCAAAATGGGATAAGTTTCAAATGGGTTAGATTAGGAATTTAACTATTTTTGTGTAGTTTGTAGCTTTCATTTTCAATTAAATTCTTAGTTTAATTTTCTAATTTGAATGATCTTGTTTGTAGATGTAGGTATGTTTGGCGAAATTATGCTTTGATTCATCATGAATCCAGTGTAATCGACCCTCACTGACATTTCCTCGTCTCACACTAAGTAAGATCTCATTTCTTCTTCTACTTTAAAGCAATTGCTTATAGCAATGGTGTTAGCAACTGCTTTAAAGTGGGGGCATACATCGACACTCATGTTTCATTGTGCAATTTTCTTTCTTCTTGCGATGCATTCCTTTCTTGGTGGTGTCATTGGGTTTGATTTCCTCTGAGAGCGTGATATTTCATTTCACTTGTCCTCTCTTGAAAACATTAAGTACAATATTCCCTAGGATGAGACCTTGCACTTGTCTTCTCCTGGAAACATTAAGTACAATGTTCCCCAGGATGAGACCTTGCACTTGTCCTCTGTTGGAAACATTAAGTACAATGTTCCCTAGGATGAGACCTTGCACTTGTCCTCTGTTGGAAACATTAAGTACAGTGTTCCCCAAGATGAGACCTTGCATTTATCCCCTCTTGGAGACAGTAAGCATAATGTTCCCTAAGAAGAGACCTCGTATGAACTAAGTAAAATTACTTTGAACATCCCTCTCTCTTATTGTATTTTTCTTTTTCTTTTTGTGACTTATTAAATTCATAGAGGTATGGCTTTGATATGGTCTCATGGGGCTCACCTAGTGGACAACTAGCTTCACTAGCCCTTGTGAGTGTTCATTTTCTTTTTGTCCTTATTAAAGTCATGGAGGTATGAATTTGATATGGACCTCTTGGGGCTCACCTAGTGGACAACTAGCTTCACCAACCCTTGTGAGCATGCGTTTTGTTTGCATAGTGCACAACACATTCCACTTGTAAACCTCTCTTGGACAAACAACCTAGATTCGATCCACAACACGCTAGACGACCAGTTGAAGCTTGATCCATTGCATTTTTCTTTTTTTCTTTTTTTTGTTTTCTTTTCTATCCTTGATGGTGTATGCTTGTGATATGGTTATGGCTTCATATATCATCCGCATGTGTGTTCCTTTGTGCTTATGTTGGTTTTCCATAGGATTGTGATCCTGGGGGCTTGACCACCCTCTTGGTTATTGTCATCCTATCTTACTAGCATTGGTACATTTGAACCCCTCTTGATTGCGTGGTTGGCTACTTTAGTGTGAGTTTGAAGCAAGTTCCTCGTCTCACTAAAGTGGGGGCTAAATGTAGTGTAGGAAAATGCATACCCTTGCATTTTAACACTTGTTTGGGCCCGCCTTGCTTTATTTATCCCTATTTATGTCTTAATTGGTCCTATTTTGCATCCACAAGCCTAATAAATTACATCTTTTTATGGCTAATTCTGACATACTTCAAAAGGGAAATAATAATTTAATGATTCTAGTTGTGTGTTCCTAATTTTTAGGTCGGGACTAAGACGTCACCTAGGGCATCTTTTTCCTCCAAAGGTCTTGGGACCCTTATTTCAAATGTGCCTTAAAGTGACCCCTTTTTGGAGTTTGTGCCCCAAGTTTCATGCCTCGGGACTAAGACACCACCTAGGGCGTCTTAGTCCCCCTTAAGGTATTTTCAGGATTTAATTTCAAATCTTGGCATGATTTAGCCTCCTTTAATTAATGGATTCATATGTCGACTTGTTGTGGTGTAATTTTGAGATATTAAGCATAGATAAGTATAAATACAAGGTTCTTTCAATCATTTTATCCTAACAAGCATTCAAGTATTAATTCCTAAGGAAAGTTTATGAGATCAAGAGAGAATTCAAGAGTAGTTCATCAAGAATTTGGAGCCACTATCAAGATTCAAGCATCATATCAAGTATATTCTTCCATGATGTGTGTTTTTGAGCTAACATTTGTGATGTAGGGTTTTGATTCAAGCAAGCATATCAAGTCAAGATCTATTAAGCGTTCCTTTGATTCAAGATCTACATTCAAGCTAGCCATTTCACACATGTTTGTAGATTTCACAACAAGGGTTTGGTGAGTTGTAACATTGCATGTTGTTCATTCATCATTTCCCTTCATTATTCTATTTCATTTCAAGGTTTAATTACCAACAAAGGGGTTTGACCGAGGCAAACCCTCATTCACTAACAATCAACAAGTTTTTCCTCTCTTGTGCATTTGTGATTGTAGATTTAGGTTGAAGACTTGAAGATCATTTGAAGTGCAAAGTTTTCATCTTCATAGAAACTCACCTACAGGCTAGATCTGGAAGTTTCAGGACCTGAGATCTGAGAAGAAGGAAGTGTAGACCTTGAGCCTCAAGACCACATTCAGAGATTTTAGAAATTCAAAATGGGACTAAGTCGCCACCTAGGGTGTCTTAGTCCTCCCAAGGGTATTTTGCAGAGATTCTTTCTGATCCTGTTATGATATCTAAAGATTCTGCATCTGTCCTGAAAAGCAGCAGCGGGACTAAGACAACAACAAGGGTGTCTTAGTCCTCCCTAGCAAATTTTGATAACATTTTTGCATTTCCATAATCGTCATCACAGTTCTAGACTTCCCAGGTACATACATCATAACTTTCTATTGCTTAATTTCATCATTTGCATCCATCATTTAGCTTGCATTACTAGGTTTTGTGAGTCAAATGTTAAGTTGTCTTTTCCAAGCTTTTTCTTGGTGGTGAAACCCTCAAAGCTTAAAGAACCTCCTCCTAGGTCTTCCTTGTTGAGAATTGACTCACCTTTGAGGTTGATTGTCAATCCAATTAGGGTTCCTAGGACATTATTGAATGACCGAAGGAGAATAGTGGGAATTTCCCCCACCTATTTTCTTTCAGGTTCAATTGTAACATGCTCAACTGAATTTTTCTCAATAAATTAAAAATTGACATTATGAATATAATATTTATGACATAAATCCCATAGCTATTTCTATTTAACAATTTCATGTACATAAATACGAAAAAAAGTGCATATATATTCATTTCCAAATGTCAATAGTCAATTCACAAGTTGACTTGGAAATCAATCGCTTCAATAGTCAATACATCAATTACATCATTTACATCTATTTCATCAATACATCTATTACATCGATGATACAAGTACATAAATAGGATTCCAGTATGATTCCTTTATGACAACTCACCTCCACTGGTGGACGAGAACATGGTTGAGGTGCTTTTCCACCCAACCACGGAGTGATGCTTTCTTGGAATTCTTTAATCCATCGAAGAATACCCGACCCTACACAAAACAATTAACAAGAGATATTGTTTGCAAGGTGGAATCTGTGCGTGCCTAACTACATGCATTTCTATCTACTGCTTTAATATGCAAGTTCCATGTTAAGTAATTAATAAATAAAATAATAGAGAGGATAAATATTAAACAGTCTTATTCCGTAATAATAATTAAAATGATTGCAAAGCTTGGCCAAGCTTGTGCTGCATAAAATGCAGCTTAGGTTAGATTTGGAGAAGCAAATCTACACTCTCTAGCACCCATTCCCAAAAGAAAAGCTCATCATATCAAGGGGTATCCCTCCCTTTAGACCATCTATTAACATCAATTTTTAGAGTGCTATAGTCTATCCCAGTACTCATGTATCATTTCATTCCATCAATCATCAAGCAGGCAAACCATAAACAATCTGGTATAACCATTCATCTTATTCATCATAAATCTGGTTTTCCTAAGTCCATATTGCAATTCAACACTGTTCCACTTATACAATTATGTTCTTTGCAAATGAAAATAAAATAGTCATACTCAAATGAGTAAAGTAAAGATGATATAAGAAGGTATACCGCATTTATGTGCACGTGCATAAATAATGCATTTATGTTGGTACACATATATGCCTAAAAGTTATCACAATTGGAAATATTTGTATACATTATTAAGCTTTTAAACAAGTTTCCAATCTATAAGCAAATTTACTTTCTAATCAAATGAAATTTACTCTCTTATCAAATGAACAGTTTGATCATACAATAATGATGGTTTTCAATTCATAACAGAGAGAAATAAAAAGAATGTATATGTTCATCAGTTTTCCACCAGTTTCAATAGTTTATCTAGATTTTCAAAGGTCAAGTCTCTAATTTAAGTTATTCAAGCAAAGATTCAATTTTTTTACATTTCAAACCTTTTGGAATTTTGATAGTTGTTTTATTCAGTTCCAGATCATAACATCATTTTACCATTCAACTTGTTCCACATTCATTACCACTAATAAAATAGAACCAGGACTAAAAGATAATGCATAAAATTTTAAGCCATTCTTCTCACACATCTTGGTTTGATTTAACCAGAAACTTGGGGTTGATACTCATGGTATCTAAAGGGAAAAATGAAAACATATATGCCCATTTAAGATTTCTAAATTGTTTTCAATCCTCATTCCTTAGTGGTTCTTGACTAGTGAAACATAAATTCATAAGCCAGCAAAAACTGAGATGAATCGATACAAGAGCATCCGAGTGTGTATGCACACACACACACACATATGCATATACATTCATTAATATATGCACACCAAATCAATAGAGAGAAGTTCAAATAAAATGTTGCGAGGGTTCAATATCCCTCAACTTGATAAGGCCATAATATACAGGCAGTGACATATTACCCTGCATGTACCATCTTTTAGTGATAAACCCTTAAGAAATTATACAGGCATTATAATCCACATATTACCAAATGTATCAGGGTCGTTCGACCATGATACTATGATGGGACAACACAAATTTGATACCCATTTTACAATACTAATACATTAACATAATGTCAGTCTCAGTGGCTTCAAGCTCACCACCGGATCAGAGAAAAATACATTGGTGCTTGAATATTATGAAGAGCAATGAACATCGTTCATTGGAAACTCTATTGTTGGCGATGGAGTCACCCATGGATAAATTCATAAGGGGTAGAATGATAAAAATCATTCGAAGATGATCCTTAGCTTCGAATGGTTTCTACCATTTAGCCTCTACAACATTGGACCTAGATTCTGAACCAATACAAGGTTTGCATTAACTACAATGAATATTACCTCATTCAGTGATTTCTATCATAGTAAACATAATGAAATAATGACAGATTTGGTAACCCGTGGGTTAAGCCCGTTTGCCACCCTTGCATTGAACATGTATAGCATGTTGATTCTTGACACACACACAATGAATAGGGTCATTTGGGTTTTCACGCTCAAAATGGGGTTTCTCATAACAACATAACAAATGACATTATGATAAAAAAGACCACGAATTACAGTGGTAAAGAGAAAACAAGATTATCATAATGGAATTCGATACCCATTGAGCACATAAGAGGGAATTACTCGACTCAAGATAGAAACATCAAATGGAAATCAAATTACCTCAATAAATTGCATGTTGCCACCTCGACTTCTTAGTTGAATAGAAAAAACAACCTTCTACTTTTTCCCCCCTTTCGTGCGTTTCTTTCTTCTGCTTTTTCCCGAAAAATCTTCTGATGATTTTTGCTTGATTTTTCCCTTCTATATTTGAATTTTCCCACCACCCCGTCCATTCATTATGTAGGATATTTTTGGGGTGTGTTTAAAATGTCACCCTCTCTTAGCCGCCCACTTCCCCCATTACCTGTGCATATTTTAGAAGGGAATCAACCTCTTCAATGTGAAGGGAAAATATTTGAACATTGTTTTCATTATTCTTCCCATACATTCAGATATATTTGAATAGAAGAATTTATATTGATGAAAATCCTTAATGCACATTTATTCATGGATATACATATATTTATATATGTATATGTATGGTTACATATGCATACATACACACACACACATATATATATATATATATATATATATATATATATATATATATATATATATATATATATATATATATTATGCATATATTATATGATTATATAAGGCACCACATTGTTATTGTTTTCCTTATCAAGAACTTTTGTTCTTTTCAAAAGCTAATTAACATATTTGTTCTTTCATGGTAATTATATGCAAATTAGTCACATTTTCATTTAATTTTGAAAGGAACGTGGTAATACAAGCAACAAGATAAATAAGTTTGTATATTTACCCAAATCACAATTTTCATTCAAGAAATAATGTTATCCACCAAGTATAATAACAAATGCACATGTCATATCCTATTGTGGTGTGTGAGATTCCAAATTCCATTCTTGCTTACCGTCTGTCATCTGGCTAAGAATTCCTGCCTCAACCAAGTTCTCATTCTTCAACCTATTCCTGCACACACATGTTCTTGCACTTGACAACTTTATCAATAATTTTTAACCGATAATCATTGCGAAATAATTCTTTTAAATCATAAAATTTGCAAAATAAATCATTTTCCATATTTTTGGATTTTTTCTCAAATTCATAAACAATAATTGATATTTATCTATATTTTTTTATCCATTTTTCAATTAACTTAACATTATCATATGCAAGTAAGAAAAATTGAGATGTGACATCTACCTTCATAGACTTGCTTTCCAAGCTTTCATAGTTTACACTTTGTTTTCAACATTAGGATTGTTACACTTAATCATTTTCAATACACCAAAAATTTACATTAAAACTATGTAGGACCGCTACTATACAAATCCATATTTATTGTATGCGGAGGTAGAGAGACTCTTTGGGAAGATTCTTCCCCTCTACACGCCAAGAAGCCATAGTAGAAATTGGTGAATCCAATACTCAAAGCAAGGGTAATACTGAAGAAGAAATTTCCCTATCACCAACATCTACTACACCTATAGAGGGGATATATTGAACCATGGGTGATGCATTGGATGATCCTGAACATATGACCTTTGAGTTCCCAATCACCAACCAAGAAAGGGCTACTGTGTTGAAGAATATTCCTCCTTTGACATTACTAGTCTTTTATAGGTTGGTGACTAAAGATCCAAACACGTTTCTGTTTGAATTTGATGTCCTATGAAGGAGCTATGACTATACTTCTAATTCTCATAGGCTCAAGCTTTTCCTTGCCACTCTAAAAGATGCAACCCTTAGATGGTTTATGGGATTAGGAAAGGATGTTGTTCTTGATTGGGATACCATGAAAACATTGTTCTTGGAGAAGTACCAATACTATTGTAGAGGACTTGATAGGAGGAGAGATGACATTTTTAGAATGTCACAAAAGGAGGATGAGCCATTAGAAGACTATGTGGAGAGATTTCATTTTGCTTTGAAGAAAAAACCACAAAACAAGTTATCAGAAGAATCCCTCAAGTTAGTATTTTTGAGGTGAGTCAATAAGGACTATATGGATTCCCTCAATCTTATTGGGTGGGGAGATATCTCTTAGATACCATTTGAAGACATTTACAAGGTTTGTAAAAATTACTCCAGGACCTTCACTAAGAAATCAAGAGGAGAGAGGACATCCAACATTGGAAAATCATCTACTGAGGTTTCAAAGATTGAGATCAGTAATTTGTTGTCCAACATGAAGGAGGAAATTATCAGTCATCTTTCTACTCAGTTGGACACTCTCCATATAAAGAAGAAGCAAGAGGAAGCTGAAGCAATGCTCATTGAATACTGCTCCATCTATAGGCAAAGGAAATTAAACTATAAATGCAAGAGGGTGGCTAGTATTCAATAAGATAAAATAGAGAAACCTTATTTTCAGCCACTTGAAGGAGTGGATGGACAACTATTTTACATAGCTCAAAGAAGGCCATGGCATCAAAGAAAAGGTATGCCACAAGACCATCTTAACTTCAATTCATCCTTTCCCATTGGAAACAAGAATTTTTCTACTTGGAGTTCCCAGCTCTGGCCAACCAACCAAAATCAATGGCCAAACCCTCAACAATGGCAACAACCTCAGCAAAATTGGAACCAGTAGCAACCAAATCCTTGGTCACAATTTTTTTTCCAAGGTTCCAATTACAATCCTCAATAGCCAACTCAACAAAACCAGTGGCAACCACAATGGTAGAAGGGTCAGCAATAGTAGCAACAAAACATGAATTATCAACAACCTATGCTTCCTCCTTATGCCCAACAACAATCCATTATTCCTCCATCAAATCCTACATCTTAGCCACCCAGACCACCACAATTACCTAGCCAACCTGCACCTGACCCTAACAACAAGCTTGTCCAATATGATTATACTAATGAGGCTATGCAATACCCCACCTATGGGGTAGAGGTGAGTGATGTTCACCTCAGGTCAGGGAAACAAATAGATGGACCTTCATCCCTTAAAATCATTGAAATGGAGGATGAGGAACCTATAGTTGAAGCTTCAGACAAATCACCTTTGGAACCTTAGTCAAATCAGGTACACCAAACTACCTCAAGTCCAAAGCCTCCCTTCCCTAAATGCTTAGTCATTCAAAAACACCATACACAAGTTTAGATAGACCTCTTAGGTCAAATAAAGGATGTAAGCATCAAGATCCCTCTCATCCAAGCTATTAAGGACATCCCAATTTACACCAAGACTATGAGGGACCTATGTCTTAAGAAACCAGGGAGAAAAAGGAAGGACCCTCAAACAGTTCATGTCTTAGGGAACATTGTTGATATCATGTTAGGGAAGATAACTGTCCCTAAGTACATAGACCCTGGTAGTCAAGTAGTGGACGTGAAGATTAATGGAACCCTTATCAAGAACACATTGATAGACTTAGGGGCATCAATCAATATAATGACTAAAAAGACAATGCAATTACTTTAGTTAGCCAACCTTAGACCTACACCAACTATTTTATAGTTGGTTGATAGGTCAACAATCAAGCATGAAGGAATCATTGAAGATTTAGTTATTTCATTAGATTCTTGGGAATATCTTGTTGATTTCATAGTATTGTAGCTAATGGTAAACCTTGTAGGATATCCACTCATCTTAGGCAGACCATGGTTAGCTAGAGCTTATGCATTCATTGGCTATAGGTCTAGAAATATGATAATAGCTAATGGGACCGTGACCAAGAAATTGGTCCTCTATCCTCCAGCCCAACCTCATGCTGATCTTGAGCAATTAACCATTTTGCCTACCTTGGATGAGGAAGATCACTATGCCCTACAGACTTTGATGACAATAGAACACAACACTTTATTAGAAGATCAGGATGAAGATGATCTGATTGCTCACATAATCCAAAATGACTACGATAGGAGCCCATAGTACTAAGACTGCCTCTCATGCATACAAGACCCCTTGCAAATCATTATACCCGCCAATTCCTTAAAAAAAAAAATCTTAGATCTTTCATTCCTTACTGCCACAATAGTGTGTACCAATCATTCCTAGCCTTAAGACCTCTCATCTATGCAAGAATAATCCAAATAATTAGAAATCATGCTAGGAAGAATGTTGAACTACTATGTTGTAGGCACATGCAACAGTATATGCATGGGACTATCATGATATGAAATGAATAAATCCTGATTTATGTATGCATAGGATCTATATAAATGATGGTTATAGGCCTATTAGACAGTCTCAAAGACGAATGAACCCTGCCTTGAGAGAAATAGTCAAAGTTGAACTTCAAAAACTCCTTGATGCAGGATTCATTTATCCTATATCTGACAGTGAATCAGTCTCACCTTTAGTCATTATTCCCAAGAAATGTGGTAAATGGAGTGTATGTGTAGATTATAACAAATTGAACATAGCCACTAGGAAGGACCACTTTCCATTACCATTTATATATCAAGTTCTTGACTCTTTAGCAAGAAAGAAGTACTTTTCATTCCTAGATGGTTTTTCTAGACACTTAAAAGTGTCTCGATAGATCACATTGGCTAACTAACATCAAGTGTTCATCCTAAAACCCATCCTCTTCTCACTTAATTAATTAAAATTTTCTAGCTATTTAATTAATTTCATCATATCCATCTATTGATCTAATTAATCTAATCGGGTTAATTCACCCCCTTCATGCTAACATTTTGTCTTATTAAATTAAATACATTAAATTATTTAATTTAAATCCCCGAGTCTTTTTATTTAATTAAATAACCCTAGGTTATTTAATTAAATATCATCCCACTTTCCCCCTTTTCATTAAATCACTTTATTTAATGAATATCATTAAATTCCCCTAATTGCATAAATAAACCTTTGTTAAATTGTCAATTACTAATAAATCTAATTCCCCCCACTTGCAAGGGAATATTCTAAAGGAATACTCCTTTACACATTCCTCCAAAAGGAATATGGAATATTCCTTCCCCTTTTGCACATTAGAATTTGGTTTTAATTAACTAAATATGTATTTCCCTCACCCATAAGAATATCCTAAAGAATATTCTCTTTCTTCACTCATTTGAAAAAAGGAATATTCTTCCTTATAACAAACTCACAAGACTTCATGTGCAAGTTAAGTTACAAGACTTCATGTGCAAGTTAACTTACAAGACTTCTTGTGCAAGTTTTGAAAGTGTGTTTGTTTGGATGAATGTAAGCCCTTGATTAAATATCATCTTGCATCCTCAAATCTTGATGGGAATCCATGATCCATGCCTCCATCTTCTTTCCTTTTTGACCATTGATTAGCTTTTTCAATCTTATCCCTTCATTTTTCATTTGCTTTCCTATAAATAGGTCACTATTTGGAGACAAATGGATCCATCTTTTAACATCAGACTTATGTTGTTAAAATCATTTGCACTTGCACTCATATTTATCACTTATTTAGCATCTTTTAGTTTAATTTACTTGCATATTAGATTAGCTTCCATTAATGGCTTCTATGGTAACATAGATGCATTCATTTAGCTTGTTTGGTAATTAGGGTTTTAATCTTTTAGCTTAAAATCCATTTAGATTAGCTTTGAAGACACCCATATCAATCATCTTAGCATTCATCATGTTAATTTAGCATTTAAATCATGTTTTATCACACATCTTTCATCGGTTTCGTTGATTCTTTTCAATAGAATTGATCAAAACAAGCTCATTATCCAAGGGATTGGGAAAGGGTTGCCATTCCACATCAATGCGACACCACTCCCCCAATAGGATAAGTTTTAATGGATTAGAATAGGTGTTTTTGAAGCTTTCATGATTTAATATGTTAGTTTTGATGGATTCTTAGTTTAGTTTATATTGGATGATCCTATTGAGACTGATATATAGTGGATTAAATATGACTCAAATTCATATGGATCGGGTGTAGTTAACCTATACTATGTAATTGGTCACATTTTGACGCTAGAAGGAGGGAAAACTTTAATGTTTTGTGTGTTTTTTGGAGAAATTTTTTAGGTTACACCCCATAATTTTGCTTGAAACTTGTCACTTTTTTTAATTATAGAAAATTGGGCGAATTAAAATTTGAAAATGGCTATCTTTGTTTTTTAGATTTCGGTCTTACCTTTCCGTATCTTTTACAACACTCAATTTCATCAAGAATTGAAAACGATATTGAATTTTTAATTCTACTGTGTTTTTTTTAAAATTCTAGGTTTAATCTCTTAAATGCATGATTTTCCTTAATTTTTAATGAATTCTATGTGATTAATCTTGTAGAAAGGTTGTTGGATTTTGAAGATCTCATGTTTAGCTTTTTGAAACATTTTATGATTTCAAAATTGATCAAGATTTGAGAAAGTTGTCGTTATCTCAAGTTGTTGTTATAATCATCCATCATTAATTTTGCTATTTTTTTTTTCTAAATTCTGGGTTTAATCTCTAAAATGGATGATTTTCCTTCATTTTTAATAAATTATATATGATTAATCTTGCAGAAAGGTTGCTGGGTTTTAAAGATCTCATGTTTAGCTTTCCAAAACATTTTACGATTTTAAAATTGATCAAGATTTTAGAAAGTTGTTATAATCTAATTTTCTAAAAGTATTCTCAACACTTAGTGAAAGGATAAAATGAATTAGATTTCAAAGTTGGATAAAATTGAACCAAACAACCTCACAATTGCTTTAAATTTTAACATGTGTTTTAATTTTTTGATTTCATCTGATTGCTAACATGTCACTGACTTCTCGTTTTGGTTTTGTAGGTTTGAGCAATAAAGTTTGAAGTGTAGGAGCATATTACCATTTGAATATAATTATAACAAGTGTTGTGACACTTATGGGGCAATTATAGCCCATTTATGATGCTTTTTATTTCACATTTTTAGGACCAAACTAAATTTATTTTGGGATTTAATATGAACATTCAATTTGGTTAAAATTGAACCCTCGCATCATTTTGCTTGTTGGTTTAAAATTGAACAAGACAATCAAACACTTCTATTTGGTGCTTAAAATGAACTCATCTTGCTTTACAAGGTTAAAATGATCGAATGTTTGCTTTGTTGTTATACACTTGTAGTGCATATCCACTCCCCTTGCACTTTGTATGATCTTGGGTGAAGAGAAACACTCAAGTGTACTTCGTTGCTTGTGTGCACTTGTAGTGCGTATCCTCTCCCCCTGTGCTTTGTGCAATCTTGGATGAAGAGAAATACTTAAGTACACCTTTATGCTTTGTGTCGCCCTTAATATAGGGCTTATTATGAGACACACCCTGCAATGGAAAACTCATAGGCAGGTTCTTGCAAGCATGTTTACTGATGGGCTATATTAAAGGTTAGGAAATTATGAGAAAGTACCTTCAATCTTGGATTGTATAACATATTGCACCTAGTACCATGCCTTAAGTGGAACGAGAATGGTAGTAAGAACCTTAAGTGGAAAAGTGGGTGTGTATACGGCTGGGTGTTCTTGGTTTGTCGTCAATAAGAACCTTGTTTAATTAGTGGCCAACTTGTCCATCCAAAGAGTTTATCAAAGTAGTGCATTGGAATTTATTTCCAAGAAGTTACTTGCTATGTCCGATTTTGGTTAAATTGTAGAGGTTAAGACTTCATTCTTTACATACCTCTACATTATTTCCTCAATTGCATGCAAAATCGTCTCTTCTACTACAAAGAGCATGTGGCAAGCCTACTAAGAAAAATGTACCACTTGAGCTAGGAATTTTATTGCTTGTGAGTCAGTTTAACACTTGCTTGATTCCAAAACAATTGAAAACAAACATCGACAAGTCCTTTTAGAATTTCAAACCCTTTGGTCTAAGTATGGATACCCTTTGACAAAACCTTGATATTGATGCTTGTCCTAAGGATTTATTCTTAGAGACTTCTAAATATTTTGGTTTACATCTCAATCCATACGTCCCAAAGTTAACCTAGGTAACTATGCCCTTGACTTCATCATTTTCACAAAATGGACTTTGTGAAATTGATGATGTTTTTGACATAGACATTTAGTTTGAACTTAAGAAAGATAAGTGTTTTTGGTAAAAAGAAACTCATTTAAGCAAGATAACTTGAAAAATTGAACCCCACATGACCATTTGGCATCTGATCACTTTGGTTGAACAACCTAACCTTACACCTGCTATTATACAAGGAAAACATTGCAAAACATTGAGTCCAAATTCTATTGTAAAAATCATTAGGTCCTATTTCCAAAAAACATTTGAGTTCTATTTTACCAAAATCATTGAGTCTTTAGGGTTTGATCACTTTAGAGGTATAGCATGTTTCTCACTACCTTGGTCTCAAAAAACAAAGGTTCACCCTAGGTCAACATTGGGTCAAAAATTTCATCCATCCTTCATCCTATCTCATCCTTCACTTCACCAAACTTTACAATTTTTTTGAATACACAAACACTTTAGACTTAAAAATCTATCAAACCAACTCCTAACCTAGATACTTTGTATGTGAAATGAATCCTTTTCCATGCAATTGGTTAAGTTAGTTATCATCTTTGAACTAGTTTATCTTGAAGGTCACAAGTCTACCCTAAAGGTTCACAAGTTCTTAAACATCCTTTATCCAAACATCAAACATCAAATCTTCTAAGTCAAAAGTGTTGTCCCAAAATGTTTGCAAAGATCACTCCCCATATCATTCACCTTTTCATCTCTCATTATCACCATTGCTCCAAAATGACTTAGAATGTCCCTTGTACCTAAATTTGAGTCAACTAGAGAGTTCAAACATTACAAATCTCAACACAACTCTCCCATAGGTGACCCAAAATTTATGGTAAACACAAGATCACAATACAAGAGAATCATGGAGAAAACCAAAGTCTCATCTACCATCAGTGATACCAACCCTCGATAATTTGATCTATGAGGTCATTCCACCCCCGCACAAAAAATCCAAGATCCGGTAGGACCTTATGAGATAGAAGACATTACAAACAACTCACTTCAACTTACTAAAGAGGAAATTCTTGAGTATGAACAAAATCATCCAACTTTTCTCGCGCAAAATTTGACACTAGGGTTAACCCAATCCAAAATTCAACCAACTCCATCTGTTGTGCCGAGTCAACCCTTAACATCTAGTCTTGCAACTAGGCTAGGAACCAACTTTGGTCTCACTTCATGTCTAGGAACAAACACAACTGTGGGTATTCAAAACACAACCATTACATTAACCACCAACCTTCCCCAAAACACAAGTTGGATCCCAACACTTGGCAAACCACTTACATTCCATGACACCACAACAACCTCAACATTTCAAGCGCAACCATATTTATTCTTCACCACAAATACCCCAAGTATGCCTAATGTTATACAAGGTAATGTGAACAAAGTACCTCAAGTAGGAAAACAAGGGCAAGTTAACACTCTCACATAAAGTCAACCCTTGACAAGTGGTTCCAGCAACCCCATCGACACATTGAAACAAGTGGTTACCCAAGCTACTCAAGTCAATCCACCATCCACATCAAATCCATTTATCATCGACCCAAATCAAAACAACCCCTTGGTCATGAACCCCATCAACCAAGATAATACCTTGAACACATCCCAAACACAAGGAAATCCCCAAAAAATTGGCCAAGGAAACCCTTTCAATCAATGGACTCAAGGTCCTAATGTGTCATTTCCATCACAATATCTAATGGAACCATCGTCATCTTTCCTCTTGGTCCCCCACATCATACAAAATCAAATGGGACCTCAAACTTACATTCCTCCACCTCAATCCACTATCTTACAAGGAATGTTAAACCAAGGGAACCCCCAACCTCTCATCAACAACACACAACCCACTCAAAACATAAACACCCAAAACCCTTCGCAGATGTACCAACAATCAAATAATCCTACATTGCAAGCACATGCCTTAGCTTTACAACAAGAACAATAGGCCTATTAACAAGTGGTCCAACAATAACAACAACAAGAAGAAGCCTTAGCAACACAACAACAACAACAACAACAACAAGAAGCAACCTTAGTAGCACAACAACAAGCCCAACAAGTAGCCTTAGCAGCACAACAACACCAAGCCCAATATCAAGCCCTAGTGGCCCAACAACAACAAAAAGCACACCAAATAGCCTTAGCAGCACAACAAGCATCCTTAGTAGCCCAACAATAGCAACAAGCCCAACAACAAGCTCAACAATATACCCAACAACAACAATTGCTCGTGCAACAACAACAACAGGGATTATACTATAATATTCAACAAAATATCATCAACCCAAATACGTTAGGAACATATACATCGACACCACAATCACCTTCGCAAAATCCCACACCACCATACACACCATACAACACCTTATCATACTAGAATACCACATACAACCCATTTTCCATCCCATAATATGCAACGTATGTTCCTCCACCAAACCCGCAAGACGATCTAGCATTGCAACTTAAGGCGTTATCACAAGAAATGCAGGATCTCCAGATGGGCAAGACAAAGAAGCCCTATACACAGAACTTATGTTCATATCCATTCGATTAAAACAGCACAATGGTACCATTCCCTCCTGGTTTTGAAATCCCTAAATACAATAAATACAAAGGGAGAGGAAGTCCTATGGACCATCAAAGAGTTTAACGTCATGTGTATGGAGGTCACCTATAATGAGTCCTATTTGATGCACCTTTTTCCTATGAAGTTTAAAAGGTCCAGCCATGGATTGGTTTTCTCAATTACCTCCAGGCATCAAAAATTTCCAAGAAATCATTTACAAATTCATAGATCATTTCTCCTTCAATCTTGACATGGATATAAGCTTAGAAGAGTTGTATACTCTCAAACAAAAAAAAGGAGAATATTTTTCCAGTTTCTTGCAATGATGGAGGCAAAGAGCTAGTAAGAGCAAGTGGCCAATTCCCGATGAACAACAAGTGGGTATCAACATAGCAAATTTAGATCCAAATCTATCCTTCCAATTGAAAATGCAGTGCATCACATCTTATGATGAGCTTGTCCCTAGAGCCCTTCACATCGAGAGAGCTCTAATCTCACAGGGAAATACTCAACCCTTCAAAGACAGCCACCCATACACTGGTTCTAATGAAAAATACCACTTTTTGGCCAAGAATAAGAATGCTACTAGTGATGGTGTTGTTGATGCAAAGGTGGTATTAACTTCTCCTAGGAAAGCAAACACCCAAACCATGAATACACAACAACCATACACGTCATCGTAGAACAATCAACACAACAATCAACACAACAATCAACACAACAATCAACACAACAATCAACACAACAAACACTCAACATGGATAACAAAAAAAATAGTGCTCCTAAATGATAATTCAATCACTTGGGGGAACCTATGGAGGATGTGTTGAAAAGGTTGATACAATCTAATCTTATCACACTCCTAGATTTCTTGAACTATCAAGAGCCACAAGTGAAACCTCATAGCTATAGAGACAATCATTTTTGTGAATTTCACCGATACAAAGGTCATAACACACAAAATTGTTTTAGACTCAAACATGTAATATAAGATCTTATTAAACGGGGAGACATTGATGTCGATCAAAAAACTAGGAATGAAAATCTACAAATTTACACAAACCCTATGTCTGATCATACAAAAGAAAAATATTCAGTAAAGGAATCAACCTCAAAAAACATAAATCATACATGTGATACCACGATGGGACATATTTATTTATCACAACATGAGGAAACAAACATGCATCAAGATACTATTTTAAAACAAAGTCCAAAACCATCAACAGTGTTTAGTAATATTTTATACCGTAATGAAATCAAGTGGATATCAGATTGTGATATCTCTCCCACATGACTTCATGATTGGGCATGTTGAAGAAGTTCCAAAAGAGCAAGAAATATCGCTTATTGCACCCATACCTACCAACTATTGTGAAGAGTCTTTTACCGATGATGCATCATCCACCCAAGAATCATGTCAAGAGGAGTCTCTTGAGGATAATGAAAGTTACTCCGAATTAAGTTAGGATCAAGAACCCCTATCCCCAAAGTTTCACCAAGAGCTAAGGGACATCTTCCAAACCATTTTAAACTCAAAAGATGTCCCCGATATCACCCTTGAGATGTTTCTTTCTGACGGACATATACATTCTTCATCCAAAACAATAATCTCCCATTCTTGATATTCCCACACAAGAGCAACAATCGAGATTCTTGATTCTTACAGTGATTGTGCATCATCAACCTCTTTTGAGTTAGCATCAACATCTTTTGAAGCAATATCAACAGATAACATTGTCATAGAACCATAGAAAATAGTTCATATTCTTGAATAGGAGGAACCCATAGCAATATCATGTGTTCATGACAAGTCATATTCAACGACTATGGATCAGAGGATACATTATCAGGGCAAAGGATTAGGTATTGATAATACCTTCACAATGTTAGGGGCAATCTTGTCTATAGCAAACATCAACATATGGGGCACAAAGAATCCTTATGATGAAAATAATGTCAATGCTACAACTAGTCATATCATGAGTTGGCATTCACCCATCATCTCATGCACAAACTGGGACCAACATAAAAAGAAGAATTCCTATCTAAGCAAGGAAAATATCGTCAAAGAAAATGAAGCAGTAAAGCAAAAAGGAATTGTCAAGTACAAATGGATACCAAAGCAAAATAAAAAAAATCATCCCTCCAAAACTCCGCTAGTCAAAGAAACTATGGGGAAAAATAAAAAGAGAAAGGTATCCATCAAAAGAGTCCTCAAATACAAAAGCATGCTTCTCAAGCAAAGAACAAAGTATATCCAGTGGTTGGTCCTAAGTCCATGAAAACCTCCATTCCCACCCATCATTACTAGTCTTCCCCAGTTTGGAGAGTCAAAGGTTGCAAACCATCGACCAATCCATCTCATATTCCTTCATACATGACACCATCCACTCCATTCACAATATCCAATTCTTGCATTGACCGTGTGTTGGCAGCTACCCTTCATCATAAGGATTCTGAAGGCACTTTATCTCAATGTGCACACATAGACAAGGTTAACTTCGGTACTAGCAAGGTAGATCAAATTTCTTCAAGGTTGCACCCAAGTGCTCGTATCTTAGCAAAGCAACTTCTTCAAGCAGGATATCATTGGAACATTATGATAGTGGCCTCTACATTAGTACCACCAGGTGGTTCAACATGAGGGTAAAATTTCCAAAAAATAAGAAAATAGTACAAATAAAAATCATCCTCTAATGAAAACCACTACAGTGGCGGTTTGGGAAAGTACTATGATGAAAACTTGGAAAATAGGCATCGTGAGTAGAATCGAGCATCTATATGATCCTTCTCAAATAGAAGCATTTCATCCTTGTCATGATAAATCCAATGTTCCCTTCATCCATCCAATCCATATTTATCCAAATATTCCACTTCATCTTGATCTTGACAAAGATTTAGCATATACTTCAACTCTACTCATGGAAAACTTTTGACAGGATCTTTACCATTTTATCTCATGAAGTCCCATAGCCCATATCTAGCATGATAAGACTTTGTTAAACTCTTCACATATACATTTCCTATCCTGGTTTGTCCATTGATCTATGAAACATTGCTAGACACTAGGGACAGGTTATTGCACTCTTGTTTTCAAATATCTCTTGATCAATGTCTTATATCTTACAATGTGACACCGACATCATGATCTAAGTATCGTTTACCTCAAATCGCAATTGAAAATCCCAAAAACATTCATAAAATGTTCATCAGAAAATCCAAAAACATTTAAAATTCTTGTACAGCTAAAAATCCAAAAACATTCAAAAATTGTAAAGTCAAAATCCAAAACATCCAAATCATGTCAAAAAATACCTAAAAAGGTTGAACATTGAAAAATCCAAAAATAATACCTTGTCGAGCTACGATTCTTTGAGCTTGAATGTAGGCAAGGCCATCATTGATGTGCCCTCAAGACACCCTAGGTCAGTCCTTTAGGAGTCCATAATAAACTGACAATCCATCAACTGTTCATATCTCATCTTCAATAAGTTGAGTCAGTCGAACTACGTGGTCTCTACATGTATAACGTAGGCAAGGATCATCTTTGATCAGCCCTCGAGGCCCCTAGGATAGGTCTTTTAGGTTAGGTTCTTGGTTGAAACTCAAAAATCCCTAAACATTCAAATACCGAAAAGCCTTAAACATTTGGAAAACTCAAAAAATCCCTAAATATTCACATATATCAGAAAAGCCTTAAACATTCAAAATCTCAAGAAATCCTAAAACATTTGAAAATCAGAAAAACACAAAAACATTGGAAAACCATGCAAAACCTTAAACAACCTCAAAATAATCGAAAACCAAAACATCCACATAAACTTTCAAAAAATCAAAAATAGCCTCAAAAACATTTTTAAAATACCAAAAACATTGAAATATTCTAGAAAATCCAAAACCATCCATGCCATCTCGCTTTCACCTGCAATAAAAATTCACCCATAATAAATCAATCTTCATCTTCAACCTTTGGTAAAACAAGTAGAAAACAAGTATCTCAAGTCGTAAAGCAGGAACCTAAAAGTAATAATCTAAAGTCTAGATCATAGGTAAATGAGTCAATGGCGTTTGTATCAATGGCCTATCACAAACCTTATCTTAATCAAACCATCTGATCAAAATGTCCTAGGATGTATCCTTCTGACAATGGGCATCAACATTAGAAATCACCTTAGCTATCTTAAACTGGAAAGATATATAGATAACACTGACTGTTTGTCTTTAATATTTTCTTATGATTTATCTTATTGACCCATTCCAAGGACCTCTCAATGATGTCTATCAAAAATATTTAGAGAGAAAGGAATGGGGCATTGATCATTATCTTTCATTTGCTATGCTTGTGGATATTATTGTAAAATACTCTTGGCACATACTTGCTTAGTTGTGTGTAGGAAAGTTGTTTGGAGTACATTGTTGACTATTGTGTATGCTTTGGTCTGATATATTCTAAGCTTCTAACTTACATTCCAATGAGGTTTTTCGTATGTCAAGGTGTGAACAAGAACTATCTTATCTATTTGCAGAGTCAAATTCCATTACACTAGATACAATGCCATCCTGGTTTTCAATACCTTGATGCATCGTGTCTGTGTTATATCAATAATAAGGAATGACAAAAAATCCCAATCCCAAGATATGAGAAAATCATCTCCATCCATCTCATCACCATATCTAATAAAGTCTCAATGAATCATAGGCTTGTTGGACTTCTAAATCAATCTCAAAATCAATGGCCAAATCCATTCTTCTTATTCTTCTATCTTTACTAACATTTTTATCCAAGTGTCGAATATATGTGATACATCAATATATACATGAGGCTACCCATAGCTGATGACTATCTATACATCATGAAATATGTCGACCTTAATATCTGAGCTAGCACAGCAACATTCCCTCTTCCGCTGGGGCACATTGGGGCATCTATATCATCTTCAACTCAATAATTTGAAAATTTGCAGCTCTTTGATTCAAAAGCAACCTAAAATCTCAAGCATCTCAAGCATAAGCCTGATTTTTCACCTATCATGAGCATGATTGAAACACTTTATTCTCTGATCGATCTCTCGAGAGGGAAACCAACCATATTTCGAGCATATCAATATCAAATCATCTAACAAATCTTGTTCCTAGCCTTGCTAGAAAATCTTGATCAATTTATCAAATCAATCATCATTGGGATATATCTTTCCCTACCAATCCTTGTGTTATTCAACACTATCCTTGCATTGTTGTGAATCCTCAACAATTTTATCAATTAATCAAATTTAGCTTGGCTATCAACATCTCAAAGAGATCATCGATATTTGTTTCCGCATCGTCATCAGCATCAAAATCAACATCAAAATCAACATGTCTTTGAACCAATGCAACAAGTACATTGCTTCAAAGAGGGGAAAAATGTAGAAACTTAAAAATGTCTCGATGGATCACATTGGCTAACTAACGTCATTTCGTCCTAAAACCCATCCTCTTTTCACTTAATTAATTAAATTTTCCTCGCTATTTAATTAATTGCATCATATTCATCTATTGATCTAATTAATCTAATTGGGTTAATGCACCCCCTTTCATGCTAACATTTCATCTTATTAAATTAAATACATCAAGTTATTTATTTTAGATCCCTGAGTCTTCTTATTTAATTAAATGACCCTAAGTTATTTAATTAAATATCATCCCACTTTCCCCCTTTTCATTAAATCACTTTATTTAATGAATATCATTAAATTCCCCTAATTGCATAAATAAACCTTTGTTTGATTATCAATTACTAATAAATCTAATTCCCCCCACTTGCAAGGGAATATTCTAATGGAATATTCCTCCTTTGCACATTCCTCCATGGGAATATTGCTTCCCCTTTTGCACATTAAAATTTGGTTTTAATTAACTAAATATCTATTTCCCTCACCCATGAGAATATCCTAAAGAATATTCTCTTTCTTCACTCATTTTAAAAAAGGAATATTCTTCCTTATAACAAACTCACAAGACTTCATATGCAAGTTAACTTGCAAGACTTCATGTGCAAGTTAACTTACAAGACTTCTTGTGCAAGTTTTGAAAGTGTGTTTGTTTGGATGAATGTGATCCATTGATTAAATATCATCTTGCATCCTAAAACCTTGATGGGAATCCATGATCCATGCCTCCATCTTCTTTCCTTTTTGACTATTGATTAGCTTTTTCAATCTTAGTCCTTCATTTTTCATTTGCTTTCCTATAAATAGGTCACTATTTAGAGACAAATGGATCCATATTTTAACGTTAGACTTATGTTGTTAAAATCATTTGTACTTGCACTCATATTTATCACTTATTTAGCATCTTTTAGTTTAATTTTAATGCTTATTATATTAGCTTCGATTAATGGCTTCCATGGTAACATAGATGCATTCATTTAGCTTATTTGGTAATTAGGGTTTCAATATTTTAGCTTAAAATCCATTTAGATTAGCTTTGCATACACCCATATCAATCATCTTAGCATTCATCATGTTAATTTAGAATTTAAATAATATTTTATCACACATCTTTCATCGGTTTTGTCAATTCTCTTCAATAGAGTCAATCAAAACAAGCTCATTATCCAAGGGATTGGGAAAGGGTCGCCATTCCACATCAATGTGACACCACTCCCCCAATAGGATAAGTTTTAATGGATTAGAATAGGTGTTTTTGAAGCTTTCATGATTTAATATGTTAACTTAATGGATACTTAGTTTAGTTTATATTGGATGATCCCATTAAGACTGATATATAGTGGATTAAATATGCCTCGAATTCATATGGATCGGGTGTAGTTAACCTATGCTATGTCATTGGCCACAGTTTCAATGGTTACAATCAGATCAAAATTTCTCTAGAGGATCAAGACAAAACAATATTCACCTGTCCTTGGGGTACTTATGCCTACTATGTTCTGCCCTTTGGTTTATGTAATGCTCCAACTACTCTTTAGAGGGTAATGCTCAACAAATTTTATGATTAAGCCCATGACTGTATGTAGATATATATGGATGAATTCACCATATATGGAGAAACTTATGAGGAAGCCCTTAGGAATTTGGAAAAGGCATTAAAGAGATGTTACTTATGAGGAAACTTATGAGGAAGCCCTTATTATAGAAACACTATTACTTACAACTGTTACATTAGATGTAAAGACTTGAGAACATGGATACAATACCTTCACATCTTGACCAACTTAAATTCTATATTGCAAAATAACACCTTTTTTTTGTGGAGAGGTGCAGACCAAAATACCATGAGTCCGTTAAAGAGTATGCACTGTGAATGCCTCAGAAAACTTCTGAAACTTACCTTTCTGAAACTTGTCTTTATGTGCGGTAGACCAAATTGGAATGACATCAATCAGAACAAGTGTACCAACATCCACACACCTTCCACCTCCATCAAAATCTTCAATAAAGGTCCATTTATACACAACAGATCTGCACATCAACTAATTTGATTGAATTCTTCTTTCATGCTGAATTCTTTAACACCTTGTCCTTTTCAGGGGGAATAAAAGGTTCTACAAGTGAAATCTCCCCTTGAGATAATGCTCTATCTTAATTTAACTCATAATCTTGTACAAAGTGCACAAGTGTAGAATCATCCTTCATCTCATGGTCTTCCTTCTAGAGCTTTTCATTTCCCTTCTTTTGTTGATTGAGTGTTTCATCCCTTTTCTAATTCAAAATAGGTGGCTTCACAAAACCACTACTACAATGGTTTTCCTTATGTACCATCTTATTACATTTGTAGCACACAACGTTTTTTCTCTAGAGAAATTTTTTATCCTCTTTACCATAGATACTGCACTCATAAACTTTGTGACCATAGTTGCAAGTATAACAATATCCATGAAATAAGACAACATAGTTCTTTGAGGCATAAATGATCTTATACCCATGTTATCATTTCTTCTTTGTCTAATTCTACAATCAACAACCTTATGCCCAAATTTATTGCAACAAAAATAGTAACATTGAAAGGATTGATTGAACCTGGTAAGGGCATGTTGTCTTGCAGATGGAGGACTTCTAAATCCTTTTTTCTTCTAGTCAAAATTGGATCCACCTTCCTTATTTCCATTTTGAAGAGTCTTTGCACCTTCAAAGCCATTCTTCTTAGAGTATTCAATGCAATATTTCTCCTCCTTTATTTTGGGCCTTCCAATTGATTTGGAGTTATCCTCAGGACCAAACTTCTCCCCTTTTTCATTTTGTTCTTTTTCTCATTTTAGGGCATTCCTCAAAGTGATAATTTCTTGCTCAAGTTTTAAGCATTCAATTGTTTTGTCATTGATCTTGAAATTCAAGAAATATTCAATTCTCTTGCCTTCTTCAACCTTTTCTTTTAAATCATAGACTATACCTTCTACCTTTTTTAATTTTATTTCACATTCTTTACCACCTTCTACTTTGGCTTTCAATTTGTCAATTTCTTCCTTCGATTTTTCAAGAAAGATCTCATATTTATGATTTAGTGCCCTTGTTTCATTTAAGTCTTCTAGAGTAGACCAAAGTTTTCCTTCAAAACCTATTTCCAAATCATCTGAATTGAAGTCCCAACCTTCAGGTTCCATTGATTCTAGATCTGGATTAGAAGAAAACATGTCTTCATCACTCAAGGAGCTGGACTTCTTACATTTTTCAACATTGAACTTTTTGTTATCAACATTAAAGGACATAAAGAGGGTTTCATCATTTGAATCATTATCCTCATCTTCAGAAGAACCGCTGCTCTCTTTGGAATAAATACCCTTTTTAACCTTCTCTTTTGTTACCCTCATCAAATTATTTATAGGGACATTTAGATGCAAAATGACCAATCTATCTACAATTGAAACATTTGAATCGTAACTTACCTTTGTATTTTCTAGTTCCTTTCTTCAATATTCTCACAAAATTTTCTTCAACTTCATCAAATTCATCATTTTGATTAGCAACTTCATTTTCAAATTTTTTGTTAGCTTTGAAAGCAACTTCTCTTTTTGGAACATCTTTATCAAATTCACTCATTTCAAAGGTAGTAAGAGTACCAAACATTTCATCAACAGAGTACTGATCCAAATCCTTGGATTCCTCAATAGCAAACACTTTATGACTGTAGGATTTAGGAAGAGATCTTAGAACCTTCTTCACAATCTCACTTTCTTTTACTTCTCCACCAAGACTAGTGATTCCAGAAACAACTTCATGTACCCAGAGCATGTAACTTGCAATGTCTTCATCTTCTATCATCCTTAGAGTGTCAAATCTACTTTTAAATATCTACATCTTAGCTTGCTTCACTTTTTTATCAACTTCATAGACGCTACTGAGCTTTCCCTAGACATCCTTAGCAGAGCTACAATTCATCACCTTCAAAAGTTTTGAATCATCCAAGCCACACAATAGAGCATTCTTAGCCTTGGAAATTGCACTCATATAACTTGATTTTAGATGGATCTGTTGGAGGATTAGTAGGAGCAACATAACCATCCTCGACTAATTTCCATACAACAAACCCTAGAGAGTTTAGGTGGCCTTCCATTCTTAGTTTCCAAAAATCATAATTAGTCCCATCAAACCTAGGAACCTTGTATGAACCATCATGTGCATCCAAGATCTTTTCCTGAAGTGGTAAAGCTTTCTTTTGAGGAACTTGGCTCTAATAGAAAATGTTGAAAACTTCTAAGGGCTGAGAGGGGGGCGAATTAGTCTACAAAAAAACTTAACCCCTTCTAAACCCCTTCTAGAACTTGAATTCCTCGGCATAATATAAACTTCAAACTCTTAAGTAAATTAGTAGAAAGATATAATAGTTTAAACCCTTAGCAACTTTAGTAATGAAAAATATAGCAATTCTAACTCTAACTAGATCAACACCAATGATAAAAGAGACAAGAACTCACATCCACAAGATGACACCAAATTTATCTGGAAAACCTAATGAGGGAAAATCCACGGTGAGAGTTAACTCAGAATATAAAGGCTCACTACCAAAAAGGACTTGAAAATTGACGATCACTACCTCAACGCAAGATACAAAGGACTTGTAGAAATGAAGAAAACACAACTTTAGAAGCAAGATACAAGGACCTGATGAGATTCACTATCTCAGAGCAAGATACACAGATTTAGAGAAATATTACAATGTTTTCCAACATAACACTCTACTAACTCAAGCGTTATAGAACATCTGATTCTATCTTTCACACATTTGTACTTCTTCTATGAGATCTTCAAATACAATCCACACTTTCTTGTTCACACACTTTTATACTTCTCCACCTAGTTGCATTTGAAATGATCTTGCATTTATATCCACCACAACACTTCAAAACTTAAATTAAGTCGGCCAAGAAGAAGATAAAAAAATGAATTCAACAAGTTAGCCACCAAAGCATAATGTGATCCTATCTCGAAGATATAAGGGACTAAAAAAAATCTTAATACATCTTCCAATGTGATCCAAAATAGTTCACACACTGACGCACATCAATGTAAGTCAACATCAAGGAAACGTGTAGATGAAACATGAAGCACATAGCCAATCAACTCAAAAAATTCTTCCAATTGAATTCACTCAAGGTGATTCTAACCAAGATAGGATAGGACCCAAATATTACATAACACATCTTCAATTGTTGATGGAAAACCCCAATCACACGATGCAAGCAAAAGAACAAGCCCTATCAGCCAGATATCCATGAATAAACTAAACAATCAAATCAAGACACAATGCAACACTAAAGCAGCCAATCAACAGCATGTGGATCACATGGGGATGTTCCATGAACATCAAACAATATTTCTAGAAACTTCTTTCATACTGTCATGCCATCAACAACCACTGTAGACCAATCAGGAATATAATACTTTATTCAAGAAGCACATAATACATAATCAGAGGATATAACATTAACAAATCAACTTCTAGATCAAGTCATCACATGAAATTAGAATTGAGATACTGTATAGAAATTGAGAGAACACTCACCAAGCCATAGGAGTAGAGACATCAATATCGAGAAATGTGAAGCATTTCCTAGACCACTCTAGACAACCAACAACACTGCCAACCTTCTACAATTCAAAGAAATCTCCTCAACAACACTAGTGACTTAAAAAGATCATAGTGCAACATGCATAGAACACTGACTTTGAATCCCAAACCGCAAGACCATATCTTCAACAATCGAGGAATATAAATCATTCTCTCAGATAGTCTTCACAATAACTTCTTGAACCAGAAATAACCAATCAACTTATAGAGGCTAGAAATTTCTTCCAGCAACACATGCTTCATCAAGAACATCAGGAGAGAGCATAAGACATACTATAGACCTTCAACAACATCTCTCCACTGTCAACAATAATTATAATGCTTCTAATCCTCATCTTAATATATCATTATGAAACCAACTCTGCTGACACAAATCATACTCAATACATGACATCCAACCATGAACTTCAACAAACATCAAATAAGGCATGAAATCCAACCATTAACTTCAACAAACATCAAATAAGGCATGACATCCAACCATAAACTTTAGTAAGGCATGACATCCAATCAAGAACTTCAACAAAGCATCTCCATACATCAATGTTAGCCCAACCTAAATGTTATCAATAATGACAACCAATGCTAAACAAAAAACACTACAATAATATCTCACTAGGTACTTGACAATAGGGACATCAAATAATAACAATCTCCCTTACGTCTCAAGTGCTCACAATAGTGTCAGCCACAAACAATTCACCAAGTGTTGTCATTAGCTATTGACAACAAGCTCATCAATCACTGCCAAACATATAACAATCTTCATCAAGTTTTGACATCAATGACAACCAACAATTAGTGTTGACATCAATGACACCAATTGCCAACAATCTCACACAAATCTCCTCAATTTTTGATATCAATGACAACCACTACCAAAAATTACACCCTTAGAGGAGTTGCCACCCTTAGACGATGAAAGTAAGTTGATTTTGATCCCAAAAGAAGTTATGGAAACTTGTTGTAAGAGATGGGGACCAACCATGTTCAAGGCCCTAGGTCATAGAGAGCCAAGAGTGGAAGGCTTCCCTAACTTACCTCACTCTAAAGGGGTGTCTTGAAATGAGGGACGAGAATGGTGAGGACTATAAGGTCCTCCAATCACTCTGCAGACCTAAAATCCAGAATGGGGGTAGGCGAGCTGGTTTTCAGGTTCAACACTATACCTTAGGTAGCTCTCTCCCCAAGGATGAAAGTGTGGTTTCGGGATGACAACGTGACACACTGGCATCTCTTAGGTGCGCTAGCATCCGTATGACCAGAGGAATGAAAATACAATAAGAACTGCCAACAAATGAGCTGACAACCTAGCTAGTGATTTCTAAGGGTACAAAACAAAACTATAAGCTAAGAGAAATACAAATGAATGTGATAAAATAGATATATTAAAGCTAAGGTGACAAAGATAATCTCACAAAAGAGCTTGTTCGCTAGCTAGCTCCAAATGCACATCCACCACCTCCACCAAGAGCTCACTAGCTAATGGGGGAGAAAACAAGACTCAAGCCCCTGTTGCAATAACTTGTTCCACACTTGCTCTACGAAGTTGATGAAGTGTTGTTGTTGCCGCTATGAAGTGAAAGTGAAGGTTGAGAATGCAAGAAGTGATCGCTAGAATGCTTAGAGATTGCAAGAGGATGTGAAGAGATTGTGTAGAAGATCAAATGAATAAGGAATCCCTCAATTTGAAGGAAGAATGAGCAAGAATAAGATATTTTTGGGCCGGTTGGTCGAAGAGGGACATTACAACTTGTTCCCAATAGGAAGTGTAATGCCTCTGCCAGCTTCAGACACAGGTATCAGTCAAGGATGTAAACGCATCGCGCGGGCATCCCCGATAGTTATTATTCTACCAACGCAAAAAACATGTGTCAAGTGGAATGAAGGTAGTGGGCTAATGTGGAATTTTACCTTTGGATTTGGTTTTCTAAGGTGAGGAAGTGTAAAAGGGGTGTAAACAAAGATTTTGGCTTCCAAGGGATTTCTTACACTTCTAGAGTTTTTCACCTAAAAGGAGAAAGATGGGACAAAATGGGCAGTGTATACACTCAAAATCAATGCAAGGATGGATGAAGTATACCTAAATGCAATGTCCTAATGCAATAAACTGATAAAATAAGTGACTTATTAATATTAAACCTAAGAAATGCAAGTTGTTTGAAAACACAATGATGTATGCAAAATGACCTAAGAATGCAAGTAAACAATAATAGAAATAAACAAGACTGGAAAGGTGCACCTATAGATTGAAGTGTGATGCAAAGAGGCTTTGGAATCGTGCATATTTTTTTGTTGAAGCCAACTGGGACACTTACGCCAAGCTGGGCGACCTAGTCCTGTTTCAGGGAGATTCTGCTGGAATAGGTTTTTGCCAAATGGGTACTCAAAAATGTAAAAATCACTTTTCAGGCTTGGAAGTGGGACAAATTCACCACAGATGGCGAGTTAGTTCACCTGGGAATCTTGGGAAATTCAGGACAAGAATCTGTAGCTTTTGGTTTGTACTTCCCTTCTTGACAAGTGTTCGGTTCAGATTCTACAAAAAATGGGTTGAAAGAGGTCTCCAAGCTTCAATAAGGGCTTTGTTGACTTGAATGAATTTGACGGATTGTTGATCACTTTTTAACACCTTGCTCTTTGAAAAATCTACATACAAGACCTGCAAACACACATGCAAATAGGGGAAAAAGGGTTAAGGATAAGAGAATAGGGGTTTGCCTTGGTAAAACCCCAATTTGGTAATCAAACCCTAGAAAATGAAATGGAATAAAGAGAGAATGATGAATGAATAACATGCAATGTCACAAACTCACCAAACCCTTGATGTTGAAATTTGAAGATATGCAAGAAGTAGCTCCAATGGATGCTTGATGATGCTTAGAATGCTTGAGAATGATTAAGTGAATCAATTGCTTGAATAATGAAGGGAGAATTAGAAGGTTGTAGGAGATGAAATGTGAGGGAAACACCCTTTATTTATACTTTATTTTTCAATATTTCTCAAAAATAACACATCACAGGCCAACCTTAAGGTCAAGAGAATAAAATCCCGCCAGAAAATTAAAATTATTTTGATTTTTGTGCCCAGTGGGACTAAGTCATCCTAGGTGGCGACTTGGTCCCACCAGGGAAATTTTATTGGGTGTCAGGGATTAAAGTGCATTTAATAAGGTTTAACAAGAATATTCTAAAAAATACACTTAAGTAGGGTTGTAAAGTGCATTAAGGGGTCATTTAAACATAAGAAAGGGTTGAATTAGTGATGACAAGTCTAGAAAAGTGTGAGATTTTGTTACAACTCTTTACAACACTTTGAAATAAGACTTGGAAAGAGATAAAAAGGGGTTATTTAAGTGAATTCTACTGAAAGGGTCCTAAAAAAGTGTGAAAGTAGGTTACAACACTTCACAACACTTTTACAAGACATCCTAGAATTCTTAATGATTCACAAGGGTTCAAGACCTAATGTGAATGTGTTGGTCATATTACAACATTAAATATAGGAAAAATCAATCCAAAACCACTAGGAGGGTCCAAACATGAGAAAAAGTAGAAGGGTTACTTTTTCTGTGTCCACAGTTAGCCCCCACTTTAGTGAGAGGATGAACTTGCTTCAAACTCACACTAAAGTAGTTGAACATGCAATCAAGAAGGTTTTCAATGAACTAATGCTTAGCAAGATGAGACAACAACGATCAAGAGGGATGATGAAGCCCCCAGGATGAAGATCCCATGGAAAAATAAACATGAGCGCAAGAAACACACATGAGAATGATGTAAATGAAGAGGGAGAGAGGAAAGAGAGTCAGATCAAGCTTCAATCGTTTGTCCATCCCATTGTGGATCAGATCTAGGCTGTTTGTCTAGAAAAAAGAAATGTATACTCACTCGGAGGCAACAAAACTCATGGATTTTCGTTGGGTGAGAAGGCCTAAAAGGTGAGAAACATACACTCATGGCTGGTATGCACTCACACACACATAGGTGGCTATGGGGAAAAGTAATGCCTCAGAATGGACTTTCCACTCAACCATACCAAAGTTATACCTCCTAATAACTTTAATAAGGTGCCACAAAAGAAAATGACATTTTGAGCTTCATGAGACAAGCAAAAATTTGTATGCTTGGAGCTCATGAACAAATGTGATGGCTCCACAGACATGCAAGTTGTGTTATGCAAGGTGGCCATACAACAAATGCAAAATGCGATATGAAAAAGAATGTTCAAAGGAGTCTTGTTTAGTTCATGTGAGGTCTATAACTTAGGGAACATTGTGTCTAATGTCTCCAAGAGAGGACCAATCAAATAATAGAAAATTCACAACTTAGGGGATGCAGTGTGTCACATCAAGCCACCAAGAGGAATGTAATATGCTAAGATAGATCATGCTCATGAAGGACATCACACGTAATGTCATCCACAAAGCTACAAAATGCATCGTATGAAATAACAAGGTTGCACTAAGAACCAAGAAAAAAGAAAAATGCAAATGAATAATTCCAATGTATGCTCTCACTTTAAAGGAATTGCTACACACCATACTGTGAGAAATTAATTTAAAGTAGCAAATGAAAAATTCAATCAAGAAAGAAGACATGAGAGCCAACTTGGAAAACCCCTATGCCAAGTTATACGTTTCCAAGTAATGCTACGTCATGTGAGAGAAAGGAAAAGGAGAAAAGGAAGGGGTTTCCCCCAAAATGAAAACACCAAACACATAAGGGATCTATGGATTTAGGGTTAGTATGTTCTTTGCTGCAATGTTTTGTAAAGAGCTCAAAACTATCATCATTCCTCGAATACATAGAACTGGAAGAATGACACAAAGAGAGAAAAAACAAAGAAAAAGAAAGATCTGTTTGGGTTAACATGGAAGAGACATAGTATGTCTTGACACTTTGCATTGTCCCCAAAAGGAAAACACAATAAAAAAGAAAACAAAAAGGCGAAAGAAAAAGGGAAAACTTTTGGGTCAACATGAGAGAGACATTTTGATCTCAATGCCTTGCGTCATCCCCAAAAGGAAAACACAAGAAAAAGACAAAATAAAAGAAAAGGAGCCTTTTGGGTCAACATGAAGAAGACATTTCGGTTTCCATGCCTTGCGTCATCCCCAAAAGGAAAACACAAGAAAAATACAAAAGAAAAGAAAGGGGGCCTTTTGGGTCAACATGAAAGAGACATTTCAGTCTTAATGCCTTGTGTCATCCCCAAAATGAAAACACAAGAAAAAGAAAAAAGAAAAGAAAAGGGGCCTTTTGGGTCAACATGAAAGAGACATTTCGGTCCCCATGCCTTGCGTCATCCCCAAAAGGAACTTGGGCAAGCAAAAGACAAAAAGAAAAGACAAAAGCAATATACGACATATAGAAAAATGAAGGTACAAATAGAGGAATGCCACAAAGAGAGAGAGAACATAAAATGAAACATCACGGGGGAACACGTTAAGCACATGCCAACACGCAAAAGAAAAAAGAAAGAAAAAGAAAATGCAAAAGACTAGTAAGGAAAATGCAAGTCAACCGTTGAGCAAGTCATCTGCCTCCCAATCATGTTCAGGATATGCCAAGGGCGGAGAACTAGCTAAAGGGACAAGTACAAGTGCCAAACTAGGGGAAGTACCCGATTCTACACTTGTTGTAGGAGATTTGTCATTTAAGCTCATGGAAGAGGAAAATAATGTATTTAGATCATTATGCACCTGTTCGTCTATTTTAGTGATCTCATCATCATCATCCAAATTAATCACAATAGGAGGATGGATGATAATTTCCAATGAAGGGTGTACCATAGGTTGTGGTTGTTTTATTGGATCATTTTGTTGTGAATAGGGAGGAGGGTCATCATGCATTACTTCTATCAAGTGCAGATTTTGATTTTCTTTATTTTCTGCGTCTTGTAGCTTGCGAGCAAGGGCACGATGTCTACGCCTATGCTCCCTGGCTCCTCTGTTTCTTTTGGTTTTATTGTCAAGTTGTGTTTGTGAAGGAGTGGGTTGATCAACCATTGGTTGCTTTTCTTCCCGAAGGGGAGGAACAAAATAAACCATGGAAGGTTGTTCATCCACTTTGTCCTTTTCTTTATAAACTTGTTTTATATGAGGAGGAATGATGGATTTGTTATCATTATCTCTTGGTCATTTGGATGATGTGGGGGAAGTTTCAAGTGTTGGTTGAGTTTGATGGGTGGGTTCGTGTTTGGGTTGAAGAATTGTTTCATCTAGGATAGGAGTGTCGGAAGTGGACGGGGACATGTTGTAGAGAGACAATTCAACAATTTTATTTGCTTTAAACTTTTGGTAAGCAATGAAAAATAAGTCTTTGCGAGGCATTATAGGTTCCATGGGCTCGAACCAAAAGGCTTCTAAGGAGAAGTTTCCTTTAGAAGACAAAGGGTTAAAACCACTATGGTGAATAGTGAATATGTCATTGTCAAGTGGAAACTTTAAACATTTGTGTATGATCGAAGGAACAACTTTCATTGAGTGAAGCCATGGATGGCCTAGCCGCAAACGGAACTAGTTCGACTATGGGATGATGGAGAATGTAACATTCACTGTTTTAGGCCCTATTTGTAATAGAAGGATGATCGATCCTATTGTAGGGTAGGAAAAACCATTGTGATATTTGATCCATGCTGTTGGTTTATCATAATCATCTTGATGAAGATCATGTAATACGTGATCACATTCTCTCCACAAGCAGGATCTATGAGTATCCCATTAGTGGGCTTATCATAAATATGACTGACTATGTAAAGAGGAACATCAGGAAGATTTGGAAGTATGTCCCTAGATGAGAAAGTAATAGCAAGATATTTCTTAGGTTGGCCCTTAAGAGGGATAACGTCTATCACACCTACCATTTCATCATAGGATTAATAGTAGTGGTATGTGGAAAAGGATCGGGATGTTCAATATATATATGAACATTCATCACATCATTGTTTTGAGTTTCGCTAGCTTTGACAAATGACACATTATGTTTGGGCATTGGATTGGTAAAAAATTGCAAATTTTGATTTGGAGGGGCAACAAATGTATTGCCTTTAACATTAACATTTGCAATGGATAGATGACTGGAATCAATGAGGTCTTGCACAGGGTGTTTAAGATGCTTACAATTTTTTGTATCATGTCCATTTTGTCTATGATAATGGCAATAAGTGTTGGGTTTAAAGGTTGGAGGTAAAGGCTTAGTAGGATCCAGTGGTTTAACAATAGGTAAAGTAATCATTTGTTGTTACAAAAGTTGGGACATTATGTTATGAAGAGTGTCTGGTAAAGGTGTAAATTGTCATTTTTGATCTCCATAACTATAAGGTATCACGGATTTAACAACTGCTACTTGATTGTTGACAGGTTGAGTTGGTTGTTGAGGGGGGTTGAACTATAAGAACCCTTTGTTTTTTTTTTCTAAATGGTTGTGAATTGTTTGGATTGGCATGTTCAGATTTCTCAGCTTGGCTAGAAGTGGACTTGGCATCTCAACTACTAACCAAGTTGTGATAATCGCAAAGGGAAATGCACAAGTGCATAAAGGAGGGGAATTTCATCATTGTGAGTTTGTCTTGAAGTTTAATTTGCAATTTTTTTATAAACATCTTTTGAAGATGGGGATTGAGAATCTTGACATCGATTTGAGAATAAAGTGATTGATATCGTGAGATAAAATCAATTATCTTTTCTTCTTCATGTTGTTTTCATCTCATCAAATCGACCAACGTCTTTTTTGGAGTCATATGCACTTGGAAATGATTTATAAATGCATCAATGAGTTCATTGAATGAACAAATTGAATTTTTTGGTAAGGATGAGAACCATTCTAAGGCAGTATCTTTTAAAGTCCTCAGAAACAGTTTTGCCAATAGTTTATTGTCAAGGACAAAGTCACTACATAAGGCGGTGTAAGCATTAACATGGTTAGAAGGATCTCCCTTCCCTCCATATTTCTCAAATCGAGGCATCTCTATTCCTTGTGGCATCAGTGTTCACAATATTTCTAAAGATATTGGGCTGCTTTGAACATAATAGGTAGGTGGCCCATTCTGATTTTGGTTTATGGTGGATATTTACTTTTGCATGGAGGAGACAGTTTGGAAAATTTGTGTTATAAGAGGGTCAGTGTAAGTGGTATGAGGTGGAAGGGAAAGTGGCGATGGAGTGTTTGTAGTGGTAGGGAAAGTGAAGGGGATGCTTATAGATGGTATGGTGGAAGAGGATAGAACATACGATGCCACACAAGAATTAGGAATGCTAGTAGGAATAGTCGAGGAAGGAATCACATTGCTAACCTGTTGCATTGTTGTTGTGACTTGAGGAGTGGTATAGGTAGGTATGGATGCTACTATTGAAGGAGGAGTGTTAGGTCCTGCTTGACTAACCACAGTGTTTGCTGGTTGGGATGTACTAGAGGTGGAAGGAACATGTTTGTGGTATATCTCAGCAATTTGTTTCATAACGTTTAGGCCTTCATCACATTCAAGCATGCGATGGATGTTTTCTATAGTAGGAATCATAGTGGTTGAAATGTTTTTAAGACACAGTTGATGTTGGAGATGTGTTAAGTCCTCATGAATGTTAATGAATTTATCTTGCAAAATGTGATCATTTTGTGTGTCAATTTGCATGTTATTGGAAGGTAAAGCATTGCTAAGGTAGGATCCATGCCTAGTGTACTAGTTGCAATACTAGGAGTGGAAGCATTAGACAATCCAAGATCCACAACGAGTGTATTATCGTGGGATAACATGAGTCTTGAGCTTCTTCTCACTAAGGTATTAGCAATAGGACACCCAACACTCATTCAAAGGTTTCTAAATCCAGGTGGATGCAAATGTAATGTAAACAAAGAGCAATAGAATGTTAATAACTAAAATTCTAGAAATTGTAACAACAATGCAATAACATAAAACAAAAATGCAAAAAATGCTTAGAAAATGACAAAAATTACAGTGCAAAATGTGCAAGAGGACTAAGTCACCCAGTGTGGCGAATTAGTCCCAGTGGTGATTTTTTTGAGATTTTTCAGAAATTTTAAATGAAATTTTATGCTTTTCAGATGTTTAGATGCAACTATAGTGTGGAAATGCAGAATTTTTGGAATTTTTAATGAAATGTAATGCAAAAATGTAATCTATATGAGCTTTTCACTAATGCAATTTTTAAAACCCTAGGATGCAAATTAAATAATGCAAAACCTAATGCAATGTTGATGCGAACTATTCCTAGGATGTAAATGCACTTGAGATCAGAAGCAAAAATGTTCTAAAGTCAGGTTCACCAAAATGTATACAAAGATTTTGGCTTCCAAGAGCTTTCTTACACTTCTAGGGTTTTTTCATCTAAAAGGAGAAAGATGGGCAAAAATGGGCAATGCATACACTCAAAATCAATGCAAGGATGGATGAAGTATGCCTAAATGCAATGTATTAATGCAATAAATTGATAAAATAAGTGACTTATTAATGTAAAACCTAAGAAATGCAAGTTGTTTGAAAACATAGTGATGTATGCAAAATGACCTAAGAATGCTAGTAAACAATAAAAAAAATCAACAGGGCTGGAGAGGCGCACCTGGAGATTGAAGTGTGATGCAGAGAGGCTCTGGAATCCTATAGATTTTGCTGTTGAAGCCAACTAGGACACTTATGCCAAGTTCAACGACTTAGTCCTGTTTCGAGGAGATTCTACTGAAATAGGTTTTTTCCAAATGGGTACTTAGAAATGTAAAAGTCACTTTTCAGGCCTGGAAGTGGGACTAATTCACCACAGATGGCAACTGAGTCCACCTGGGAATCTCGGGAAATTTAGGACAGGAATCTATAGCTTTCGGTCTGCAATTCCCTTCTTGATAGGTGTCTAGCTCAGATTTTGCAGAAAACGGGCTGAAAGAGGTCTCCAAGCTTCAATTAGGGCTTTGTTGACTTGAATGACTTTGATGGATTGTTGATCACTTTTTAACACCTTGCTCTTTGAAAAATCTACATACAAGACCTGCAAACACACATACAAAGAGGGGAAAAAGGGTTAAGGGTTAGAGAATAGGGGTTTTACGTGGTCAAACCCCAATTTGGTAATCAAACCCTAGAAAATGAAATGAAATGGAGAGAGAATGATGAATGAATAACATGCAATATCACAAACTCACCAAACCCTTGATGTTGAAATATGAAGATATGCAAGAAGTAGCTCCAATGGATGCTTGATGATGCTTAGAATGCTTGAGAATGATTAAGTGAATCAATTGCTTGAATAATGAATGGAGAATTAGAATATTGTAGGGGATGAAAAATGAGGGAAAAACCCTTTATTTATACTTGATTTTTCAATATTTCTCAAAAATAACACATCACAGGTTGACCTTAAGGTCAAGAGAATAAAATCCCGCCAGAAAATTAAAATTATTTTGATTTTTGTGCCCAATGTGACTAAGTCACCCAAGGTGGCGACTTGGTCCCACTAGGGAAATTTTACTGGGTGTTAGGGATTAAAGTGCATTTAATAAATTTTAACGGGAATATTCTAAAAAATACACTTAAGTAGGGCCAAAAAGTGCATTAAGGGGTCATTTAAACATAAGAAAGGGTTGAATTAGTGATGACAAGTATAGAAAAGCGTGAGAGTTTGTTACAACTCTTTACAACACTTTGAAATAAGACTTGGTAAGTGATAAAAAGAGGTTATTTAAGTGAATTATAATGAAAGGGTCCTAGAAAAGTGTGAAAGTGGGTTACAACACTTTTACAAGACATCCTATAATTCTTAATGATTCACAAGGGTCCAAGACCTAATGTGAATGTGTTGGTCACATTACAACATTAAATCCAAGCAAAATCAAGCCAAAACCACTAGGAGGACCCAAACATGAGAAAAAGGAGAAGGGTTACTTTTTCTATGTCCACAAGGGGAATTTGCGTAAGAGGTGCAAATTCGCGCCCATACACCTGCATCAAAAATTTGAGGAACAAGAGCATCATAGAGTATCTAATTAGGTGGAAAATCCTACCAGTTGAAGATGCCACATGGGAAGGGCTTGTGATTCTCGAGCATCCTAATTTTTATTGCTTGAAGACAATCAATCTTGGGGAGGGAGGACTTGTCATGTCCCTTTTCCAAAAACTGGGGAAGAAGATGCTTGTATAAGGAGATGTCAAAGTTTGAGAATCAGAGTTATCATTTCACACTTGCTAGGGAGTTGATAGAGATCAATGATCAAACATATTGCTTGAATCATGTTGGAAATTTTTTGGGCATTGAGGTTTGGAGATACTACCCAACCCATGCCAAAGAGCTATTGGAGGTCAGGGATTGGGGTTGCGACCTACTACATTCCAAGGACATGTTAGGGGTCAAGGATTAGGGTTGTTGCCTGACACATGCCAAGTCAGAGGGAAGGAGTAACTCCATACCTTTGATAGAAAATTTTGTAGGGACTATATGGTTGACCTATGATGTAGCATGTAGAATTCAAATTTGGCCCTTGTTGCCATTTTGGGTGGGTAACATATGAAACTAGAAGAAAATTTCAATTGTAATGGTCCATGCTATTGTATCTTTTGGGAATTTTTGTTATAATTGTGAATAACACAAGACACAAGATCAAACAAGGAAAAAAGACACCTTGCATGCAAGAGAGATGCAAACAATAATCTACTATATCATCAACAAGAAAAAATTACAGAAAGAACCTCAAGTATCTTTAAGGAGATCATCTTATGAGATAATACAATGAGGGTAGTGTTTTATAGGAGCAACCCTAAATGTAAAAGGGATTGGATCATGAAAAGTGTCATCATCTTATGTGATGAGATATAATGATCTAATATTAGATCACTTCAGTTAATAGAAAAAAAGCACTCCTAAGTTTAGCTTAAGTGCATTGAATTAATTAGACTAATAATAAATTAAATATTAATTAATTATTAGCTAATGCATGATTACTCTAACACCCCCTTAAGATGAAATTAGGGAGTAGCTAAAAACCCTAAAAAGCCAATGCATAAAAGCAAATATTGAATGATGGGTCCTGATTGTTGTAGGGGAAATATGGGTTAGTTGCAAAAAGCATGAATCAAGCAATTAATGTATAAAACACAAAAAACCCATCAAAGAAAGATCATATTAGCCCATACTAAATGAGATTAGTTAGAAAATGTCAAATAGATTTAATTAAAATCAAGAAAACACATAATTCAAAGCAATTGACTCAAAAAGACATGCAAACCTTCAATCTCATTAGGGGATTATGCTCCAAATGAATGTGGATTTCTCTATTAAGCATAACCAATGTTGCAAAGCTTGATTGATGATGATGAATGATTTGATTCACATGATATTTCTCAAAATGATAAAGATTATGATAATTGCTCAATGATTAAGATTGTGAATGATTTTTGAAGAGAAAAAGACTTGTTTTATAGATTTGCAAATATTTGATCAATAGTCAAGATTAAATCTCAAGATCAACGGTTGATAGGAAATCAAAGAGATCAAAGAAGATCAATGGATGAAATTGATTGAGAGCCCAAAATATCCCTATTTTCTTGGAAAGTTAGTTAAAGATATTTTGAAGGGAAAACATCTATTCAAATTTGAATTTGAATTATGGAATATTCCTTTTGGAGGGAATATACTTTTTAGATATTTTGGAGGGAAAATATATTTTGAAAAGGGAATTTCATTTTTAAAAAGGAATATTCTTTCTACAAGTTGGAAGAAAATTAGGGAATTAAATAATTATGAAAATTATTTAATTATGAGGATGAGAAGAATTTAGGATTTTTAATTAAATAATTAAAAAATATTTAATCCAGTGGGATTGAGGAAAATTAGATTCAATTAAATAATCAAAATTATTTAATTATGATGGAAGGTTGAAAAATTGAATTTAATTAAATAATTCAAAATTATTCAATTATGAGGAAATTAGTAAGAAATGATGAAAAGTGATGAATTGATCAAATAATGCTAATTATTTGATTAATAGAGGAAAATGATGAATTTAATCAAATAATTGGAAATTATTTAATTAAAATGAGGAATTAGGTGATAATGAGGAAAATGATGTTAGAAGGTGAAATCGAGATGTGTGATATGCTTAAGATAATTTTAGGTGTCTACATTTTGCCCCTCTTTGAGACAATGTACTTGTTACGTTGTTTCAAATACCTGATGTTGCTCAGATTTTTTTTAAAATTTATCTGATGCCCCACTATGCCCCAGCGGGTGAAGGATGGATGGTAGGCTTCCCCTTGAGAGATCAACTAGAAAAATTAAATTTTGGGTCGAGATCGTGACATTACGACGAGAGTAGTTTAGTTGAAAAGAGGATGAAAAAATAAGTCCTAGGAAACCTAGACAGTGATCAGGATCAATAGTCAAGTTTGAAAAATAAGTTGTAGGGTGAAATCCCAGGGTTTGGTAGGCATATATATACATTTGGGTTAATTTTAACCTCATTTGCACACTTTGCTTCATAAAATTTGAGAGCTTTGATCATCGAGTTTCCACAAACACCTTCTCGAGATGGCCCTCGTTCCTCGTGCCACACACTGCACATAGTCAAACAGTTCTAGAGGCCAGCAAGAGTAGGCCCACCAATATGTACCAAGTTAATTTTTGCTTGCACGTAATTTTAGGCTTTCAAATTCATAGCTTAAAGTAGGAAAACAAACGCATCGATCCATGGATCAATGCATTTGTAATCCAACGTGCTACATTTGCAAACCGTGGAATGTCGCCTTTTTCATATTGCAGCATGTTTGTGTTATTGTAGCATGTTCGGGAAACCGTATCACAGTTGTTTAGGTCTAAAGTGACATGTTTGTGACAGTTTTTGGGGGTTCAACGTGTTTGAAATTTAGACCATGTTTGACGATCATGCATCGATTTGTTTGCAAAAAGTGACTCATTTGTTAATTTTCTCAAAAGATAGATTTTTTTATCAAAAAACTAGCAAATTGATGTCGTGGGTGCTATGCTTGCAGGTGGTACTTCACTTTATCTACTCTTGGGAGCAGAGACCTTAGATCT
>VDFB02062469.1:0-51860 GCA_007258455.2 Sequoia sempervirens
AAGCTACAGGATAGTAGGAGTAGGTCTCATGCTTGTAACATTTAGTTGTTGTAGGATATCCTTAGTCATTACATTTATTGCTGCTCCTAAGTCAATCAGAGCATTCTTTATCTAGATCCCATTTATGACAACTCCTACCATATGACTCCCTGGATCATTATATTTGGGAACAATCACTCTCCCAATCATGATGTCAACTAGCTGTCCCACTAGATGAACCATAGTGGGGTCTTTCTTCTTCCTACCTGGCTTCTTAAGGCATGCTTCCTTAATTTCCTTGCCATAGATTGAAATATCTTTTATGGCCTGAAATAGAGGAATCTGGACACATATATGGTTCAACTGATCTAAAATGTCAAAAGTTGTGTCCTCTTTTTCTTTCACAGTTTCCAATCTTATAGGAAATGGGGGTGTTTGTGTAGTTTGTTTGATTGGAACTGGTTCAAGATTCTTAGGCACACTAGGCTGAATGGGGGTATTCAGAGGCTCCTCTTCTTCCAAGGAAAGCTTAGTGATAATGGGTGTGGAAGGAGCTAGAAAGGTAGTTCCTGAACGCAAGTGGATGTCACTTTCTACACTACAAACATAGCGTGTGGAACCCGATTTGACCAACATAGGTCACCGTGGTTTTTAATCGATCGTGGGCTGTTTGCATTGTAGGTTTAGGTGCAGTTGAACTTGAGCTAGAAGGAGGAGGCATTATAGCAGGTTGTTGGGGCTAAGAAGGTGGCTGCATGTAACTATTTGATTGGTTTGGCCATTGTTTTCCTCCCCTCCATTGATTTGTTTGTTGCCAATTTCCTGGAGGTGGTTGCGAATTTCCTTGAAACTGCAACCAATTCCCCCAAGGTTGCTACCATTGGGGTGGAGAGTTTTGGTGATTAGGCCAGACATTTGAGGGGTTACTCCAAGGTTGTGGTGGATATTCTCCATAGTTGGATGGATATGGGGGCTTCCATTGGTTACTAGATGAATAGGAATTGAAATATGGCCCATAAAAAGCGAGTGGATCTCGTGGCATACCTTGTCTTGGAGCCCATGGCCTCCTTTGTGAAACATAGTAGACTTGATCTTCTTGAACTTGGATTGGCTTGAACTTAGGTGGAATATTATTGCTTTCAATATTAGCTATCATCTTGCATCTGCAATCCTTATTTTTTTCTGCAATGGGGGCAATACTCTGGCAATGTTGCCTCTGCCTCCTCTTGTTTCTTTTTGGCCTGAAGTGTATCTAGTTGAGTAGTTATATTATTTATAATGTATTGCTTGAAGTCTGCTAGCAAGTGAGTAATCTCCATTCTTGAAACTCCACTAGTAGATGGCTTACTCATAGAAGATTGATAAGCTCTCCCTTTCTTTGATGCTGCCCTAGAGTAGTTCTGGCATATCTTCTTGATGGACCCTACCAAGGAACTTGGGAGATATCTCCTCCTCCCATCAAGTCTAAGGCATCAACACAACTGTGATTAATTAGGGGTATGGTGTGGATATTTCTGCAGACAAAACAAAAACCTTGCAATGTAATCCTCCAGGCTCTCATCTTCCTTTTGCTGCATCCTAAAAATGTCATCTCCTCTCATGTCACTGCCCCTGCAATATTCCTTTTATTTCTTAAGGAAATTTTTCTTCATGTCTTCCCAAGTCTCCACAGTATTCTTGCTTAGGCTCATGAACCATCTTAACGCAACTTCTTTCAAGGTGGTAGGAAGTAGATTAAGCCTATGGGCATCAGTGGTATAGTCATAACTCTTATAGAGTATGTCAAACTCGAACAAGAAAGTATCAGGATCTTCTGTGACAAGTGCATAAAACTTAGGAAGGACTGAAGCAAATATATTTTTGAGGTTGTTAACTTCATTCTGATGAGCAATGGGGAAAGGAAAAGTTGGTTGGTTAGGTCTGTTTCTATTTGCATCACCCATGCTTGCTTGATGTAGTTCCAAAGGAAAAGGGTTCTCAAGCTGATTTTGTTCTTCAAAGGAAATTTTAGAACTGGTCAGGTTAGGAAATGCATCAACAAAGGGGTGTGGATCTTCTTCTTCTTCTCTTGGCAGTTTTTGATACTCAACTAGCTAGAATTGATCAAGATTGTTAGGAAGGAATCTCCCATGAGCATCTCTCCTCCTTCCTCTATGCATACGATATCAACTCACTATCAACCAACTCACACAAAGAATTGGAAAAATAATGGTGGATCATTACTTTCCTAAATGAAGGTTAAACTAGGAATACAATTTTAGACATACTACAACAAGAAAACTATCAATGACTCCAAAGAACTCCCTAGTTTGACACCATCCCCGACAACGACGCCAAAAATGTTGGCCTCCTTCAATGATCTTAACAACTAATCCCTTACAAATGTGATTCAAAGATTGGACATCTAATCTGAATAGCTATTTAAATCATCATGAAGGTGCATTTAACTTGTCAACCAAAGGATGTGAACTTGAAATGGGTCAGCACAGCATGTGCACTAAGGATCCAAAGTAGCCATATTTATTCTACAACTAAGAAAAACATAATGCTGAAGGTAAATTGCTTGGAAAGAAATAACATAAGTGTTAAGCATCAATCAACAACTAAACTAAGCTAAAATGCATGGCATAAATGAATATTTGAGCAAACAAACAGGAAATTACTCTGCCAGCTTTAGCTGCAGGAACAGTCACAAAATGGAATTCTAGTGGCTGTAGGAACAATCAGTGCCAGATTTTTAACTAATTACTGAACATAAAGTAACAACTAAGCTATAGGACGGAATGCTCACAAAGTGGGCCCCCATGCTCACCAAGTGGGCCCCCTTGGATGAGTATTCCTTAGGAAAAATGTAAACTAAGATGCACAAACTTATAACTTCAGTTTATTCATTGAAAAACAACAGTACAATGGAGCAACATAACTGTATTACTTAAAAAAATAAGAATGCGAGTACATCCTCAGATTAAGCAACCTCTTTTGAAGGAGCATCCGTGTCTTATTTGTAGAGAGAAAAGCTACTAACTAATCACCTAGCAAGGCAGTCAACTCCAACAGATTAGGAGGACGCTACTTAGGGAAAGCATGAAAAGTGGAGAGGCAATTACACATGCGCAAAATTTGGTCAGACATGCTTGCCTCAACACAGATTTAGCACAACAGTAACACCTATATTCACTCAACAGATAATTAAGACCATTTACAAGGCGGTTACAACTTCAATTTGAATAAGGAATCTCCCGCTATCATGAGTCTTCCCTTTGTTGACCTTTGAATGACCACCTTGTTGGTTGTTATGGGGAATGACCAGCTGGCAGAATCTCCTTTAATTATGTAGGCGAGAATTACATCTAGAAAACAATATTAGTATGCACAACAATTGTATATCCATAACTATCTTTAAGTAGCATTCATTAATCCACATGTAAAATCAACACAAATAGTTCATACAGCATGTCACTGTCATTAAAGATTGTAAAAATAATCTAATGCCCAATGTCTATGGTTTTGAGGAAATATCATAAAAAAGATCAGCATCCGAACATCAAAGTCTATGACAACTATGGAAAATAGACAATAAACTTCTATCAAAATTGAGTCATAAACTGGACTCATCAGCGCGTTTGGATGATGTTGTCAGAAGGTCTAAGTGGATCGGGTTGACTTTATATTCCTGAATGAAGGAATTTGTAAAGTCTAGAGAACCCCAATCATCACCAAGATATGCATTCTTTTGAGAGGAGGTAGAAGGAGTAGACTTAAAATTTCTTGCTTCAGAAAGGTCTTCCTTAGGGACATTTATCTCAAGAGTATCCTTTGTAGTAGGTACCACTAGAGTAAACATCGACACACTAGAATACACTGAAGGAATAAGAGTAGGCACAACCGAAGCTCAACCAACAACTTCCATTTCACATAAGTGCATAGCCTCAGGGTCAGCCTTGACTGTGACTACTCGATTATTATGAATGAACTTAAGGGATTTATGTAAGGTAGACATGACTACACCCATAGCATGAATCCACAGTCTACCAAGAAGAAGGTTATATGGTAACTTTTCTTTCATAACATATAAATGGGTGGGTACAATAATGGGTCCCAACCTCAAAGGCAAGACTATCCTACCTGGGGCTTGTCAACCAACATTATCAAACCCATGAATGTCAACAGAAGAAGGATTAAGAGAAGATGAATCAATATTAATCTTAGGAAATAGGTCGATGCTACATACATTGAGTGCCGAACCAACATCAAGGAGAGTAAATCTAATGCCAATTTTATTAATGTTGACTATGATCATTAAAGGGTTCTCTTGCTTTTGTACTTCTGGAGGCGAGAGCTCTTGTGGATGGAATGTAATATTCAACGAATCTGCATGAATATATGCCATTAATGCATTAACATCTATCGGCCTAGCAGAAGAAGGAAAGAGGATATTTTGCAAGGCTTCCTGAAGCATACCTTGATAAACTGGAGCAGACTGAAGCAAATCCCATAGTGAGATCTTAGCCAGAGCAACACGAGGTTGCTCAACAAGATCGTAATCACTAGGTGCTTTAGTTGTAGGTTTAGAAGCTTGAGGAAGGCTTGTTTGTTTGTTTATTTTATTCTCATAAGTGTGGGATACCGCTCTATAAGAGAGTCATAGGAATATCAGGAGGGTCACTATCAAATGGAACACTATTAATAGAACAGACCCTTTTAGGAGAAGGACTAGCTAGAGTCATGTAAATGACCAGTCTCTTAGGCCTTTGAGGGGCAACAAAGACACATATTACATTTATAGAATCATCACAACTAGTAGAACAATTATTTGAAGACATATTCTCAACATCAATCCAAACAGGATCAAATGTGGAATAATTATTAGAAGAAACATTCTCAACATCAATCCAAGGAGAATTAGATGTGGAAGGAGGTTCATCGTTCACTTATGCATCATCTTTAGAAGAGAACACATCAGAACCAAGATGAGATTCATCATTCACCAATGCAACATCTCTAAAAGAGAGTGCATTGGGATGAAGGGTAGATTCATCATTCACAAATGCATCATCCCCAAAAGGAAGTGCATTGGAATGGAGAGGATTTTCATCATTCACAAATGCATCATCTCTAGGAGAGAGTGCATTGGAATGAATAGAAGGTAGAGTAATGTTAAGAAAAGTATTAATGATTTCATCTTCTTGTGACAAAATATCCTTCAAAGCAAGACAAACTTCGTGAGAAGGATCAAGGATACCAAGTGACATGGGAAAAATCCAAGTCACCATCGCATGCATGAAATATAATATCATTAATATTTTGAACAAAATTAGATACTGAACCAATAAAAGAAGATATTAAATTCATTACGATTTTTTTGGTACTTTCTATGTTCTAGTAATTCACATTTTCGGAGGTCTTCAAAGCGGAATTTGAGGTCAAAACTTGTGTCAGTCCCTAAAATTTGAGAACCGAAGGCAATTGTATTTTAGGGACTAAACTAGTTCTCTAGGAGAGCTTTCCAACGGTGCAAACGGTTCTGAAATTCGAGCACTGAGTCAAAAGTTATGACCCCGCCAAGTAGGGGTAAATAAATTCCTAGTTTTTGAAAAATAAGTACCCTCTTCACGTCAGGTTCAACAAAATGTAGAAGAGGGGGATTCACTACTCACTATTTCTCTTCACTTAGAGATCCTCATGGGGCGAACTGCCTTAAACTACCTCAAGGAACAATGCGAAAGTTTCAGAATTGGAAAGAGCAGGTCACACAAGTTTTTTGGACAAACTGACAAGCTCTCAGCCAAAGGACGTCAATGCAGAATACAGATGACAACACGACGCGCTGGCGTCTCAGAGGTACGCTAGCGTCTCGTACAGAATAGAAAGCAAGAATGTCGCAAAAAATAGCTAAATGACTACTTCTACTTCGGACGATTATTGAGAAATTACAAAATGCGATAAAGTAATAGAAAGTGATAGAAATGAAAATAAAATAAAGCAAAGTAAATGACAAAGATAAAGAGGAGAAAGAAAGAGCTCACAATCATGCAAGTGATGCAACCTCTAGCAAGATGAATTTCTTCAAAACCTACATGCATGATATTTGGAGAGAATATTGGGGCTGTATAGGGGTTTGCCTCAGTTAAACCCCTGTTTTGGTGTTCCCACCTCCACGGACAGCCAAGAAGATAGAGAGAAAGAGAGAAGTGAACAAAGTGTGTGGTGAAAGAAAAGCCCGCTCAGGAGTAGAACCCACACCACCAAGTAGGAGTGATAAAAACAATCCCCACTCAAGGAGAAGAACCTATATCACGAAGTAAAGATGCAAGAGATAGGGGATATGGAATCCCAAGATGATCACAAGCATGAAATGAAGGAGATGAAGCTACAAGAGCCAAAGGAGATGCCAAGAGGGAGAGAAAGATAGCTGCAAGAGCCAAAAGTGTTGTAGAGGGTGTTGCAAGAGCTTGAGAAAATGCTGTTATGGAAAGCAATGGAGCTGTGCAAGCAAGATAAAGATGGTAGAAGTGAAACTAGAAGTTGGAAGAATGGAGCTAGAAGAACTTAGAAGATGCAAATGGAGTGAAAAGATTACTTTTAAGGAGAGAAAAGAAGCTTCTTCAGCCTTTATAAGGCATCCCAGGCCGTTACCATCGACAAATGGTGAGGACAAGTGGCAAGCATTCTCAGAGACAACTGTTTGAGCGTTGAAACATCACATGACACTAGCATGGTGCACAGACATCCACGCAATGCGCTAGTGTCTAGACACATCACACTACAAAATGACAAAAACAGAAGAAGCACAAAGTTTGAGGAAAAGTTGACATGCGAGGGTAGCTACTGAAAAGGGGCGCTGGAGCATCCTGAGAAGGAAAAAAGGCTGGTGCAAGGGCTAACATGAGCCTACTCAAGATACTAAGGGAGTGGACACTAAAGCAAACACAAGAATGTATGTGAAATTGCAAGGGGTGCAATTTTGTACTTATACATCCATATAAGACAACATTCCATCGAAAATGGGATATGAATATGTAATAACCCAAATTCCATAATTCTTGTACATAATGAATAATGAGATTTTTTTTCTAGAAATATCATTTTAAGCAACTTATTTAATATTTGATAGTCTTAACTAAATGCTCATGAATTAATAATAGCCAATTTAGGACATCTTGTCTAATATAGGACAACAAATGTTTAACTAATCCAAACTCTTCTATCTATTGCGATTCTCATCCATACAAGAAGATTAATATAACATAAATAATTTTAATCAATCCTCTATCCAATACAAGATAGGTAATATAGTCATCCATATATGCTTACAAGGAAAGGGATAATTATAATTAACCTTCAGCTAGAGACTTAGAATCATCAAGACCAATTAGATCTTGATTCACTTACAAAAAATCAAATTGTATGTCCATAATACTATATCTTGAGATTTTTTGAAAATCTAAAAAATAAAATATCATGTAAGTTGTTTCTTAGGATTATGGGCTACTAGACAAGTATAAGGTAAATCCACCTTGATATTTTTTATGAGTATCAGTGACTATCATATTTTATTTTTACTACGAGTTAAATTTAGAGTTAGCTTCAAGAAGAACATATAAAGCCTCACGATGATATCTCTCTCTAAGTATTGGAAACATCCTTCATTTCCTAGGCTGCCTACACACCTTATATCCACATATAGTTGTATTTGGGTCTATATTTATGCAACTATATGAGTGGGTATACAAAACTTTCTAGATCCATTTTCCCATATTTAATTCTTCATTGAATACCACCCACTTAGGTGAAATAGGGATGATAACCTGATTAAAAAACTACTTGCAAACATCCTAGAAAAATGTTTTTGATGTTAATTTTTGTTTGAATGATGCTTTCATGTTTAAACTTAAGATACAAGTTTGGTCTAAGGAAGATTTCCTATTCATTCAGACTAACAAGTTTTAGATCTCCTTATTCAAAGAGGTTATTAATTTTACATATTAAGTATAAATACCTAATGCCTAGGAATTTTCTTTTAAAATAAAACATCTTAAGTTAACTGATTCAAAATAATTTATTCACAATTAATTTGATTCTTATCACATCTAACTAGCATGATAATTAGACCACTTATACATATAATTAAAAAAATAATTGTTCAACTAAAATTCAATATGGCATTATAACACTATGCAAACTTATTGTCTACTGAAAGTAACCTACAAGAAATCACAATAATTAGTAATCTAAAATATTTCCTTAACTCAAACTATGTCTCAAACTATCTACAAAATACATAACCAATATCTATTAACTTATTTTCTTATGCATTTTAAGTTGGTTTATTTTATATATTATGACATTATCAACTTTAAATTACACACGCAATCAATAGAACTAATATTTCATTCTTTATACTCATAGTATGAATCAAATCCATATATATAAATTTCTTATCATGCACATAAAAATAAATATGTAATCTAAACAAATTAAGTTATAAAATCAAATCCACTCTAAAACACTATACAAATAATGTGTTTAACTTCAAAAGTTAACTCAATGTAGGTCTTATATTTATATTTCTAATAGTTCTACCACCTACTTATTCAGTTTAACAAGTTCATTATGGAGTAATACCTTAAGTGTTGTAAACATCAACAACTCTAATATCCATAAACTAGGGACCCAAACCAAATATTCCAACTAGCAAGATTTAAAATCCTATAGGTGAAATATAGTATTTCCAATAAATATTAAATCTCCCTCTAAATAATCATTATTGAAGATACCATTAAAATTAAATCCTTAACAAATCTAATTTTATTTTGACATAAACCTTCAAATGAGTAATTCAATTTTAGTTCTTGCAATTTAAATCATGTGTTAGATAAAAAAACATTATTTTCCATTTTTTGATCACCAAGATCCCTATTGGATGAAGTTAAAGCATACAATAGTTTCATGAGCCAATTTTTGATAATCTAATCAACTAGGACGTAGATATGAATTTTATAAATTTTATATTCAAATGTTCATGTTCTTGAGAAAAACATTATCATTTAAAATCATTTAAACTATTTAATACAAGAACTATTATCATTTAACTTAATAGGAATTTTTTAATATATGATAGAAGAAATAACTACAATATCAAGGATTTATATCAATGGTTATTAAATTTAGTCATGCATCCTTATAGATCTAATATCAAGGATAAAATCAATATGTATACCACATTTATAACAAATGAACTTCTAATACTATGCATTCCAATGAGACCACAGCTGATGCAGAGTGTCCTCAGCCTCATTATGATAAGGAAGTGGTGGTGCTTGGAAATAATTCTACTGAGTTGTATCCCATGAATACCACTCCCGTCCCACCCCTCATTTGAGGCCTCTTCAAAATTTTGGTTTCAAATTGCCTCGATCATTCTGTTCTTGCCAATTTTTGGGTTCTTTTCAAAACCAACTTCCAGTTCCTTGCTCCAATCTAAAGCTTATGTTGGTCTTTTCTTTTTGATTCCTCTTTAAGCTTTGTTAGTCTTGTTGTTCTATGTAGTTGGCTTTTATCTCTCTGCTTGGGAGATTTGTTATTTTGTTGTTTTTCTTGTCTCATTTTTGGTGAGATTCATCCTACTTGCCTCTTTTAGTGTTCTGTAATGTGTTAAGGTCCTTCTCCCATGTTTACCTAAGCAAAACAAATGAACTTCTAAGAAATATCAATCATTAACTAATAATATTAGCCATTTGATAAATATTAATAAATACCATGCAAACCTATAACTTAGATCAATATTAATAAATACCAATTTGATAACTTAGATCAATATTAATATTAACCATGCAAACCTATAGCTTTGATCAATATTAATAAATACCAATTTGATAACTTATGCCAAGCAATAGTAGGAACTATCAAATTGATAACTATACAAAACTAATGAATATCGATTGATAACTATTCAATACTATTGAATATCACATTGATAACTAATGTATGTAAATGATATCAAATTGTTAACTATATCCATTCAATACTAATGAATATCACATTGATAACTAGTATATGTAAATGAATATCAAATCTTTAACCATATCTATGAACAATACTAGTGAATATCACATTGACATATACTGAATGTAAATAAATATCAAATCATTTACTATAAATTTTAAATACTAATGAATTGATAACTAGTGTATGTAAATGAATATCAAATCATTAACTATATCTATTCAATAATAATGAATATTAGATACATAACTATTGCATTTAAATTAATATCAAATCAATAACTATAACTATTCAATACTAATGAATATCACATTGATAACTATTGCATGCAAATGATCATTAAATTATTAACTATACTAATGAATATCAAATCATTGACAAAACATTACAAATGAATACGAAAAATGATAACCATACAATATCAATGACTATCAAATCGATAAACATAACATGCAATACAAATGGATATCTAAATAATAACCACAAAATAGTAATGACAATTAATCTGTAACTATAACATATAATGGTAATAAATAACAATATGATAATTATGAAATATTAATGATTGATAAATTGATAACCATAGCATGTAATTACTAATAGATAACAATTATATATCTATGTCAAAATAATAACCATGCAATACTAATGTGTATTGAGTCAATAACCGTTCAATTCTAATAAAAATAATAAAGGATTTAGAGCAATTCTTAAATATCAATTGACATAGCCATATACTTATGGATTCTATTAAGAATAGTAAAAGGTTTAGATTATTTGAATAAATACCAATCGACATAGCCATGAACATATATATTTTATGTAAAATTCAAAACAATGCATATCCAAATTGCTACAACCATGAATTGAAACTCATAACTTAATGCATCTTCAGATTGATTCAGGCACAAATTAAAACTCAGAGCAATACACATTCAAATTTACTATAGTCATGAACAATTTTAAATGATGTACAACCATGAAGGTGTATTAATGTAAAGTCATGAAGGAGTAATACATAGCCACAAAGTTTTTAGTACTTAGCCACAAATCTATGGATGATATTAATAATAACAAATGGGTTTTGATCAATGCATAAACGCCAAATCAATCGTATCCTCAAACCTATAGATATTAAAATAGAGCAATTTATATGAAAATTACTATAGTCATGAAGGATTAATTTGAATGATGTGCAACCACGAACCTGAAAGAATATGGTGATAAGGTTCACTATTTCCAACTCCAATGATGTGGCAAAGTGTCTGCAATTGTCTTTTGACCTTCTTCTTTCCTTCATTGCCAATTTTCCATCTCCCTCTCTTTGTCTAAGATTATTTCTAATGGTAGTTTCCTTTTCTCCCTCCACACCCACTACACTTTGGCAATTTTTAGCCTTTCCCATGTAGTGGTGCCATAGTGAGGTTTTGTAACGGTTAGAAAATAAAATAAATGAGTAAATAAAGAAAAATGATTATAATATTATATATTTTTATTAATAATTGTGTTTAATATTTAAATCATTTTTAGGAATAAAACATAGTTACTAATTTTATTGTAATGATTAAAATATATTATAAATATTAGAAAAAATAGGAAAGGATATGTTATTATGTCAAATAATGATAATCAAATCATGGTCCAACACTATAAGAAACAATGAATCTAGATGGTCATATAAGAATAAAATGTCATATATTCATATTCATATAAGTTCCATAAAAAAATCAATATTTATTACAAAATAATTTCAATCGATTCATGCAATTATTCATGATAATATAAATAATAAGAGAGTGAAAAGAGGGTCGTGACACATATTCATATTATAAGTTTCAAAATTCAAAGAGATGATTAAGGTGCTCTACTCGAGGGTTTGATGTAGAATATTCTCTTATATGAATTTTTTGGCTGTGCCCTTGCTTCCAAAATTCATCTCTATGTTGATGACCTTATATGGATTGTGAAATTAGCTATTTTCTTCTTTGGGTTGATTCTACATGTATGAACTTGAACCTACAAGTGGAAATGATCCTCTACTACAAATATGAACTTCTTGCCAAAATTACATATAATTTAGTTCACCTCAGGTACCTAGACAAGGTAGTAACAAAAGACATTGATAGAGTTTGTTGTACTTGACATGCGAGATACCTAACTCCCTTGGAACCAATTCAATATTTTTGACAATATTGAAGATACTTCAAGTAGCCACGTGAATGCCAAAACTACTCTTATCGAAATTGTTGTGAATGTTATGCTCTTCTAATGGTGATGCATGTGTAATTGAGCTTTCCCTAGATGAGTCCTCCTCTCTATCTAAAATGAATGAGATTTTCCTTTTCCAACATGCAAGACACAAATTTGAATAGTAATGGCTGGTTGAAAAGGGACTAAAGCCAGTTAAGAGACTTACACTAAATATAGGAGGAGTCTTACTACTTGAAAGGTTCCAGAAGGAGACTTGCTTTGGTAAATCAATGGAAGAAGTTAGAAGCCTCAGAATCGATAAGGATGTTACACAGGTACGCCATTTCTCCTAATTTCAGAATATTAAGCCGTAAGTTGGATCTTAGACTGTTTAAGATAAGGATATTTGAGAGAGATTTAATACAAGGAGGCTTTAGGCCAATATCTCATACAGTGAATTTGATTGTTCTCTGCAGTTTAAATAAAAACGACTAATAAATAAATTTAAAAATCAAACTTCTGATAACCAATGCTAAGTAGCAACAAATTATTTATGAGATATCGTGCTGTGATAAGTACTGAAATTCTGGAAATATTCACATAAAACCGAGGCTTGAACATTCCTCCTACATGATACGAATTGTTAAAAGAATAGCGTTAGAATTTATGGCACAGATCAAACATATACACAACAAGTTAATGAATTGTCATCTAATTTGTAGATATAATGATACTCCCTGCAATTATCAGAAAAAAATTGTAAATAATATAAAGTTTTTACAGTCTATAATATTATTTTGAAATGTTTTTGAATATTTTTACATTCGATTGGGTAAATTTTCTGAAGATGTAAATAAAAAAGAGAATTATAAATACTGCATAAATCCGTGTTGTGAAAAGGTCTTGATGTTCTTCTGGCGGGGAATTTATCAGTCCCTGAAAGTGGTCAGATGTGAGAAAAGTTGTCTAACCTGAAAAATATTATGTTAAATTTATTTTATGTAAAAAATTATCCTCTTTAGTACAAGAAAATATTCTTAATTGCCACATCTTCATATTTTTAAGGGCAAGTCTACCGCACGCCTTAACAGTACAGGTGCTGCAAATAACAAACAATATTTTATGAATTGGGTTATAAACCGAGGGGCTTGACCGATGGATATTTTATTTTGGAAGGACTGAATCACATGAAGGGAGATTTTGGACAAACCGTCAATTTTTTCATAACTATTCTTATATAAATTCAATTTATATATTTTTAATGTAAAGATCAATTTTAAATGGATAACCATAAAAACAATTTGTTGACAACCATAGTCGACTGTCAAATTTAATCGATGGGCTCGAGCTTTTTAATAGTGCCAAAAATGGTTTCTATTTATTAAGTGGTCTTAAGTTAGGCTTAATAATGAAAGCCTTTATAATTGCTGTTGAAATGGTGTGGACTGTAGTTGTTGAAAATTTGAAGTGAACTTTTAAGAAGTTTTATTGCTAAATCTGAAAAACATTGGATAGTAGATGGTAAAAATTTGAAGTGAACTTTTAAGAAGTTTTATTGCTAAATCTGAAAAACACTGGATAGTAGATGGTAAAAGAATCACTTTGTTGCATATAACTTTACATTTTACTGAGAAATTTGACGCGTACCCGCTCCATGGCAGCACTGCCTAATCATCTCCTAATCTTTGGATGTTAAATTTAAAAAGGCCTGCCATGGAAGCGATACTGAAATGCACTGCTTTTAACTTTTTCAAAATTTGTTGGGAGATTCTATATTTCATTTCCATCTCTCTCCTCCGAGTTCCATAAAAAATTGGCATAAGAGGCAAATACATAGCTGCCAACATCAACCATTGCGAATTATCCATTGCTAAATTACCTATTAAAACCGAATTTAAGAGCTTAAAAGGATGTGAGTAATTGGTTACCAGTCATGAGGGGCGGCCTCGATTGCTTGATTAAAATAAGCTTGTGCTCTGCCTCCATCTTTGTAAGCTTCCCATACGAATTGGGCGTAAAGTGACAGCACTTCTCCATCTGCAGGACCGGCCATTATGGCCCTTCTATAGAAATCCTCTGCCTTGTTAATGTCTCCTTTCACCTAACATCACCATCAAACACCATTTGCCTTCAATCAAAAGAAAGAATGAGAGATATCAAGATCTCCATGCCCAATAAATGAAAAAAAAACAAAAAAAACTAATGAGAATGTTGGTAGCGTACCTCGTGTAAAAATTTGGCAAAGTTCCTGAGCAGAGGCGGACTGCTCGGATTTGCCTTCAACATCTCTTCGTAATATTCGTCTGTAAGCTTGCAACAACATTCCTGTGGCTTCCTGCGGTTGAGTGACAAATGAGAAAGCGAGAAAGCTGTTTTAGAAGAGGAGAATCTGTGCAACATGGAATGGTAGTCTCTATAGCGCTCACTTGCCCGTGAAATGCACACGAGCGGACTCCATTTATGGTTAAGGGCAGATGAATTTTCGAGCAGCATTTTGCTTACGAGCGAGAGATTTTCAAGTATGTGAAGAATTAGCCAAGATTCAGATCCGTTTAAGGCATATCGTCTAATGCTTGGAATAGTTTGTTTATCTTAGATGGATATTGGCGGTACAGGAACATGATCATGAGCAGAAGCGTCGCAAGTTGTGGGTGGAGGCATTACTGCGGTCTATTCAGATTGAGACGGGTAAATTGTAGAAACGAATCAATTGAATTATGTAGATTTCTTAGATATTTTAGCGAAGAAAGGTGTCTTCATTTTTTTATTAGTCTCGCGCAGCTACGGCAATTCATATTAGTTTAACTATTATCATAAAGTGTACTTATTTAATGAGAATTATTATTATTTTTAATATAATTCATATTAGAAAATTGTTTTTATTTTAGTTTAAATTATGAAAAAAATACTTATGTCACCCATTATTGATTGTTTAATTTGTGTTTTTATTGTGGGGAACATCTTTGTAAAGGAAAATAAACTTTCTCTTCTATGTGATTTAAAGGAGAATACAAATATGCTTAGATATTACAAGTGACAGTTGTGGTAGTGCTTTCTAATATTAAATATTTAAGTTATGATAAGTAAGTGCAATGTATAGAGATACTTAGCTCTAGAGCAAAGAATGAGTGTTATTTGATAAAAAAAATCTAAATCTTGATTAGTTTTATTTTAGAAAGTGTGATCTCTCTATTAGTGAAGCATCTCAATTTTTACAAGTTATATCTATGTACTTTTTAAATTTGAGTCCATTAGTTTTGGTTAGGTCCACAATTGTAGATTTATTATTTGTATTTGAATTTGATTCCATGTAATGCATATTTCTACTCTATTGCATGCTTGGTTTGCTTCTAGCTACTCTACTCTTTTCTAATGCTTCATGGCTTACATAATATTTAAGAATACCTTGGGAGAGCTACCATTATGTCACAAACAACCATGTTCTCCTACGTCAACTCCCCAAAATGTTCAAAGACAGTAGGAAAGCACCCTAGAACGATGGAGGTAGATTTGTTACTCCTTTGAGTGCATCAAATCCAAATGTTTCACTTGTTCTTTTAATGCTTTAGAACGAGAGGACTTGTGGATTTTGTATGTATGAGAGATGTTTGAAATGAATGCTAGTGAATGCCTTTGAACAATAGCATATACCATCGAATTTTACAAAGCATATATTTAGTCCACTTAGGGTGGGAAAACAAAGTGGGCTAGTTAACCAAAATTTGAATTTGAATTTTAAAAAGGCAAGGGTCAAGTCCACAATTTCAAGATGACCTTATGACTATGAAAATTACCCTAGTGGGGAAAACAATCATATCTAGGTGTATAATGGTTATATTTGGGTGTATGCGTGGATACGTGTAATAAATGTATGGGTTAAGCAAATGCATTAGAGTATGTGCTATAAGGATAAAATGGGGCTAAGTGTGCAATGATATGTGTGTCTAGTGATAGGTAATAGATAAGGAGAAGGAGCCCAACCATGGACAATATTATGCAATCTATTGATATGTACATGCATTAAGACAATTTTAAATGGGCACAAAACTAAATGGGAAATGACAAGGGTATGCAAATTTCACCATCACATTTTGCAGGTGCCTACTTTGAGGTATGTGTGAATCCTAAAATGATCATGCATCTCAAAGTATGTAATACTCACAAATATGCATGTTAAGTAAATATTCAAACATAAAAGGATATCAAAGGGGGTCGATGTAAAATAATGGACCCTATTAGCTTGTCACCCAAATGTATAAATTTTATGCTTTCAATTTTTCTCTCATTACCTTTTTGGCCCTTTATTTAAAATTGATTCAAGATTGCTTTAGTAGGCCCTAGTGAATTTTTTTTGCTTTGTGAACTATGAATTTCAACAAGCTGGTGAGTCCTAGTAGCATGCTTTGATGTTCAATTTTTGTGATTAGACAGTTTATGTTTATTTTTGAGGTTTTAAGTTTATGTTGCAATGTGGTAGAGTTGCAACTTCAATTTATAATTTATACTTTATATGATGCAAAGCACACACTTTCCTCTATGCCACATAAACCCACAACATTCCTTATAAGCGGGTCATGGAGTGAGTTTACACTTTGTAATTTGCAAAGTGAAAATTTCTAAGTGCTCCCTACATCCTTTACTCACAAAACCATACATCTATAGACTTATTTGAGTGATACCACAATAACATGTTTCATTTTCTTGCCAAAGTAGGACATTGAAATCAATATATTGAACCAAATTTCCACTTTTTGACACCTATAGAAACTAAACCATTAAGAATTTGAAGATGATGTGAACTAGTGATTTTTGAGATTTTGTCTATAGATTTTATATATATATATTTTAAGAAATAATTTGTGAGTTTTTTTACATAATTTTTAATAACTTTTTCTTTAATAGTTGATAGTATTTTTAAAAAGTGACATTACTTTCGTAAGGCATAAGTTTATTCATATAAAGGATAAATTATAAAAAATTCAAACATAAATTTGTAACACCGATATCTAGTGCATAGATATTTTTCATATTTTTTTTACATAATTCTTTTAATAACTTTTTGAAGTGAGATTAACTCTAATTTAGACATAGTTTACTTCTATAATGCATTTTTTTTTTGTATGCATCTAAATTAACTTTTTCTTTTTTTTTTGAAATAAAAACATCAATACCCAGTGCATAATTTTTTAATTTTTTCATTTGATATCTATTTTACTATTTTTCCATGTGTGTGGAATAAAGACCTTGTCGATTGTTGAAAATCCTATGTTCACTAGAAAGTAGAAAATAAATATAATAATCAAGCAAAATATATTCAAAATTATACTCGTTGGAAATACTATTTTGAGTGCTATGATTCTGCAAATTATATTGTCATATTCATTCCATTTGTTGGTCCAACCCAAGGTTGGAAACACAAAATTTTGAGGAAAATCTGAGGCATAAGGTGGAAGGGTCACTTTTAAAAAAATCAAATGAAGGAAATTTTTATAATTGGAAAAAAGGGACCTTTATTTGAAGGTTTTTTTATATTTTACACCTTCAAATGGAGGTGAGTTGACTCACTTTTGAATGAAGGCACCTTTGTTTAAAGATTCCTTCAAACATAGGCGTTTCTTACTTTTCACCTCCATTCAAATTGAATAATCTCATGTACCAAGTTTGTGACTCACTATTATGGGTTTACCCATCCTCTTAGTATATAGTTTCAAACTTACCTCTCACTCAGGACACAATGCACACAATATCTATTAGGCCCTGGCCCCTGGGTGGACTTGCACTTTACTAATTGCATATTACAAATTGCAAGTTTGTCTTTAGTACCCATACCTTAAATTAGCTTATACTTGTAAGATTGCTACGCCTATTCTCACTTTGCATGCTACAAACTGTAAATGCATCTTGTACCTCAAACCCTAATATGGTTGAAATACTTCCTTGTATGCACCTCTACACTCATGAAAATTTTTAGTTGCTTCTGAATCCCTAATACCCCATAAGTACTCAATTCTTATCAAGACCAAAATCTGAAGTGTATTTTCACTTTGTGATTTACATGGTTCAAAATGTAAGTTGCTCTTGTACCTTGTTCCCTATGCCTTGCAAATGACATGTTATGCAAATTTCTCCATCACATTTTTCACCCACTTTAAAGGTATGTGTGAATATGTAATGTCCCTTTTCAAATGGGATATCCTAATTTTTTTGCCTTAAAAGAATAATATTTACTAAAAATGGTAATAGCTTTTAATCAAAGATTAATAATTTATGATAATAATTAGATCAATAAATCATAGCACAATTCTCAAAATTAATCATGTCATGAATTATTTGGAAATACTTACAATTTTTCTGAATTAGAAGTTTTCGTCCCTAACCCAATAGTGGCAATATTAATGGTTTTTGTCCTTAACTTTCCAAGAGCACGAAAGGGTTTTCATCCTTCCAAATCTTAGTCCACCTTGGAGGGTTTTGTCCTCCTTGACTAAGATTTAGATTTTCATCCAAACTTGATAAGAGAAATAAGGGTTTTCATTCTTATCCTCTCATGAAATTGGAAGGGGTTTCATCTTTCTATTTGCAAGACACTTCCTCAAATTCAAAACTGATTGCTTGATGAATTTGCTAGATTATTGCTGATTTCTATTGCCAAGATTGATATTTCTTGATGGATTGAAAAGTTAATGTTTGAATGGCGCTTGAATGATTTTATACTTGAATGAACATGTTCTCTTCCCCAAGAAATGATCTTCCCTTTATATCATCTTCTTGATGGAGTCAAAACCTTTCATGATTTCTGCCCTTTGAAAGAGTCACAACTATTCACCCTTGATTGCTGGCTCAAACCCTTTTAATATTTAATTAAACATCTTTAGGAATCACGACCACGATACTCTCAATTTAATTTCATTTAAATTCTTTTATTATTTTTATGAATCATTAGAATATGGGTGACACCATATCTATATTTCTCATGTTATATTTTAAGGGTTGAAATTCAATAAATGTTGTGATTTATATAAGTGCTACAATATAACTTGGCAGGGGCATGCCAACCTGCCCTTCCCAAGATTTCTTGCCCACAAGAATTTTAAATTGGGATGATAAAAATTTATGCTCCTTCCCAAGTGGCATCTTCCATGGGAAGATTCTTTCATTTAACCAAATATTCTTGAATAACCCGATTTCTTAACTTTTTCTCTCTCATGTCAATGATGACCTCAAGTTTCAAATTAATTTACCCTCATCATCAAGTGGGGGTAACTTTGTACATGGTGTGATATGTTGACCTAACACCTTCTTGAGGCAAGATACATGAAAAAATTATGAATTTGATTGTTTGTTGGTAACTCCAATTCATAAGCAACTTCACTGATCCTTCTTATAATCTTATAAGGCCCATATAATTGTGGCTTGAGTTTCTCAGAACAACTTCCATTAAGGGAAGATTTTTTACAAGGTTTCAACCTTAGGAAAACTAAGTTTCCAACTTCAAATGGTCTTTCATTGACTAGCATATATCTTTTGTTGATTTTGAGCTTGTTACAAATTTCTTTGAGAGTGTAAAATATCCATACTTTGTTGCACCAAGTTTCTTGCTCCAAGGACTCTTCTATTTGTAAGAATAAAATCTATAAATGATACTGCCTCATACCCATATAGTTCTTTGAAAGGAGTCATTCCTATTGACATATGATGAGTATAACTATAGCAATATTCTTCAAGGTGAAACTATTTGACCCATGTTGTTTCGCTGTGACATAGTTCCAAAAATATCCTTCAAGCCACTTATTTACAATTTTAGTTTTCCCATTCATTTGTGGGTTGTAGCTAGTGCTTGGGGTAAGTTCTGTTCTAGCCAGCTTACATATTTCTTGTGAAAATAAATTGGGGAATTTACTATCTTTTTCTTTTATGATATTTTTGGGTAGTCCATGTAGTTTGAATATTTATTTAAAGAAGAGGTTAGCTACTTTTGGTGCTCTATATTTAGAATATATGACATGAAAATGATTGTACTTAGTTAGCTCCTATCCACCACCACAAATATACAATCCTTTCCTTGTACTTTTGGAAACTCTATGATGAAGTCCATTGAAATACTTTCCCATTTTTGATTTGGTATGGGTAAGGGTTGTAACAAAATGGCTGAAAATGTTTTCTCTATCTTGTTTCTTTGAAAAACCATACATTCCCTGATATGCTTCAAAACATCCCCTTTGAGGCCTTTCTAAGAAAATATTTCCCCCACTTATATATTTTATAGTAACCTTGATGACCTGTCAATCGAGTATCATGGTATGCCCTAAAAATATTTTCTTTCATTTTCGATCTTGGGATGAGATATATTAGGTCTTTGTAGAGAATGAGCTCCTCCACCACCTTGTACTTGTCATATTGTAGTTTTCCTTTCAATTATATATCATTACCCAATGCATTATTGGAATATTCAACAAGTATTGAATTTTTCCAATATGTAGAGATATCCATCATAGAGCATAGGTGAGGTCTTCATGATAGATCATCGACCACAACATTATTCTTTTCCTTCATGTAATCAATATTAAAATCATAGGCTTGAAACTTGCTAACCCACTTTTGGTGAATATCATTTATCTATCCTTTTGGTTCAAGAAGAATCTTAGACTGTTATGGTCAACCTTAACAATAAATCTTCCATAAATTAGGTATTTTCTAAACTTCCAGGATAGTGCATGTATAATAGCTAACATCATAAATAGAATAATTAATTTCCATTTCCTTAATATTGTGACTCTCGAAAGCTATTGGATGTTTATTTTTCATTAATATGACTCCAATATATTCTCTTGAAGCGTCACATTCTAACTCAACTGGAAGAGAGAAAATTGTAATGACTAATACTGGACAAAAACTCATTATTTCTTTGAGCTTGTCAAAAGCTCTTTGGGCCTCCTCGCTCTATGAAAAATAACCTTTCTTAGTCAAGTATAAATCAAGTTAGCCTTTAAAATCCTTTGACAAACCTTCTATAATAATTGCGGCTCATCCTAAAAATCCCCTTAAATGTGTTAAAGTCATTGGTCGAGGACAATCTACTATTGCCTTAAAATTTTCTTCATCCACACTAACTCCTTGGGCATTGATATTATTTCCCAAATACAAAATTAATTCATCCAAAATTCACATTTGGATGCCTTATAAAATAGTGATTTTTGCTCAAGTATTCCCAATACTTAATCAACATTCGTTAAGTGATCTTCCCAAGTTTTACTATAAATTAGTATATCATCAATCGAAACCAAAATAAATTTCGTTAACTGTTTATTGAATATGTGGTTCATGAAAGATTAGAATGTAGCTAGGGAATTAGTTAGTCCAAATGGTAAGACTAGAAATTCAAAATATCTAAAATGGAACCTAAAACAAGCTTTGTGAACATCCTCCCTCCTCATTCTTATTTGGTGGTTTCTAGAACATAAACCAATCATAGAGAAGTATATTGCACAATGGAGTTCACCAATTAATTGATCAACCCTAGGAATGGGGTATCAGTTTTTATTAATTTTTATTAAGTTCCCTATAATCCACAAACATCCTCATAGTGCCATCTTTCTTTTTACCAATATTATGGAAAAATAAATAAGGGATAGAGCTAGGTTGTATATGCCCCATATCAAGTAATTCCTTAGTTGTCTTCTTAATTTCTTCCTTATATCACTTTGGGTGGTGGTAAGGTGTGGTAAGGATTGTTTTTTCTCCTTCTTCTAGTTCAATGGTGTGACGAAAACCCCTCTTAGGAGGTAATCCTAGTTGAATATTATTGAAAACCCCCTATGCTTGTCTAAGATAGATTGGATATCAATATGAGTAGCCTTCCCTTCTTTGGGTGAAGATCTATCAAGGACCATACATTGTGCTGCCTATTCTACTTGCCCATGTCTATATGCTCTCTCCATCTTTTGGATGAAACAACCCTTGGAGATCCATCCAATAGACCTTGTAAAATTACTTCCTTTCTATTGTGTTGGAGACATAATATCATATTTTTATAATATTGATAATATTTACCTAAAGAATGTAACTATTGAAGTCCCAACCCATGTTTACCACATATAAATCTTTGCTTATTTGGTGTCTTCCCAAGGTAATGCTTAGTTGCTAAATTCTTTGTGTGTAAGGGGCTGTGAATCCTTTTGCCATGGCTACCTTGAAACCTTCAAAGTTTTCAACTTTTAATTTTATGCTCATTACTAAAACTTCATCAATGAAGTTGTGTAGCACAACTATCAACAAGGACAACCACCTTTTGACCGTGTAAAACATTACAAATTCAAAAAGGGTGATACTTGGGTGCCCCTAAAAGCGTGGCTAATGTAGCACTTGCAAGCTCTTCTTCATCTTGTTTCCTCTTCTTATTTTTAGTTTCAAATTCTCCCTCCTCTGATTCTTCATCTGATATTGCTTCTATGTGGCGTACTTTTCGCTTCTTGAAACATTGATGAACTAGTTTCCATTTTAATCTAAAATTAAAACATAAATTCTTCTTTTGAAGCCTGTTCTTGGTTTCTTCCATTATGTTGGATTGAAGAGGTAATGCCCTTGGTTTCCAATCATTCGTGTAAGAGAGTTTCTTATGCAACCCCGATGGTATATTCTTGGGATAGGTCTTATTTTTAGGTGTGGATTCCAAATTTAAATCCCTTTGAATAGAATCTTGTAGAGATGATGGTTCAAAATATTGGATCAATCCCCTAAGTGATTCATACAGTCCTTCAATAAATAAAAACATGAGTCTATTTTTGGTAATGCTTGGTACCATGAATAATATTCTTTAGAATTTTGTTACATATTCTTCCCTGTTACCCCATTTCCTTAGTTGTGTTAATTCCTTAAAATACATCACTAGGTTCTTTCTATCTGTAGCATCATAAATTGTCACCCTTGACAATTTCACACTATGTTTTGCTCCCCGTAAATTATTGAGCCTAATTGAGTCCCTAATTTCCTAAATTATGCATTCTATAGCCCATTTGTACCACTTTTTGAGAAATTGCAAGCATTGAACAAATGCAATCAATTAATGTTTTTCCCCTGATACATTGTTTCTTAGAAAAGAGGGCCAGGATCCATATGCCCATGGGTGTATAGGTCCCCTATTATGCCAAGGACCAACTTTTAATGTCAGAGTGGCCATTTTAACATTCAAAGCAAGGTAATTTTTAATATGTTGGAGTGACAATTTTTAATACATTAGGAAGGTAATTGTGCCACAAATACTGCTACTGATGAGGCATTGAAGTGTAGCACTTGCTCTTGTTGGGAGTATGGTTAGTTGCGAAAGACGATAAAGGATAATGTGCTAAAAGAAAAAATTGAAAATGTTTACAACTTATGAATTTTGGTTAAGGGGCCTGGGTGGGGTGATAATTAGATACAGTGATGATAAGAGATTAAGAATTAATGATTATAAGGTTGGTATGTTACAAATAAAGGTTAATGATAAGAAGATTGGCATCGGGAATTTTTTTAAGATGGTTACATTTAATTATTATAAGGGTGCCAGGCTTAAAAGCAAGGCTAATGATAAGAAGATGGGCATTGAGAAAATAGTTAATAAGGTAATCATTCCTGAGCAATTATTGTATCACATGTTGAATGGCAACTACTATGCTTGGGTCATTTCAAAAATCTTCGATGTACCAAGTATATCTAATCACAACATTCTTGAGGCTTAGCTTGAGTTGGATTTTCTGGCAGCATTTATGATGAGGAAGGGCAATCATTCCAATTTCATCCTCAATTTTTAGTTTGTGGTTTTCTTCACTTGGAAGATTGATTTAAACATTTTAAATGGAAACTTGTTTCTTATTATCTCTAAGGGTTTTCTCTACAAGTTTGGTGTTTGTTGGGGTGGCAAGGTTGTTGTTTGGGAGGGAATGAAGAAAATTGTTAACCAATTGAAAAGTGCTAAAATTTTGCAAGCTTCCAAAATGGGTGGGCCTAGGAAATGCACTGAACCTCCAAACTATGTGACTCTTAAGCAAAATTCTGATTTATGGGAAATGTTTAGAAGGGCGGGCATGGCTCCCTTTTTCAAAGTGCAATGAAAGGATATAATGAAAACCTGAAAACCTAGTTCACTAATTCCTGGAAAAAAGGGAATGTTTCAATTGGGGCAGTGAAGTTTGGAGTCACGATACAGTTCATAGCGGGAGCTTCTGGTCTGAGAAATGATGGAAGGAAGGTGGCTAAGAAGATTGACGAAAATTATCAAAAATTTATGGACAAATTCTTGCACGATGGTGAGAAGCTTACAAGGTTTTAGAATGGCTATGCACGACTTGAACTCCCTCTACCATTTTCCTTGGTAAGCATGCTTATTATGCATTACTTTACCCTTGAAGGCCGACATATGATGATCCATGCTTATCATTTTGCTATCCTTAATCATGTCTACCATAATGATAGAATTAACTTGCCCTTCTATTTGCTATCCTCTCTGCAACAAAATATCAAGAATTTTACATTGCTCCCTTTGTGTCAGGGATTAATTCTAGCCCTTTATAAATTTTCTCTTTCTAAAAACCACCATGGAAACCCGCTGCTATTTCAGTAGGGGAATCATCCCCAAAATGATGATGAGGAATAGGGTTTACCCCAGGTTGGTGACCAAATGAACCCAAAGCCTAACCCTAGGTCTAATACCTAGTGTTCTTGTTTGAGGGAGGGTTCACCCTTGAATGCTACCCCTTTGGCCATTTTTGGTACTAAGTCCTCTGGTTCCAAACCTCTCAAAGCCGTTGTGGAGAAAACCCTTGAGTACGAATTTCTTAGTGTCACCCTTGAAAAGAGGAAGCATCCATCGCTATTGCCTGAACCCCTAAAGAATTTTTTTTTGAGAAAAGAACAAAAGAAGAATGGGGAAGTTATAACTATTACCAAAGATCTGGAGGGAAAACAAAAGGAGGATGAGGAGAATGGGAAGATGGGTTTGATGAGTTGAGGCTAAAGATCGATGAGGTTACCCAAGGTCAAATTTGTAGATAAGAAAGGGAAACAAAAAGTAATTGAGTTAACTACAAAGGAAAATTTGATAGTGGAAGAGTTTGAACCTCAGTAGGATGAGGACAGTGAAGATATGGAGTTTGAAGATAGTGCCTATGAGATGGGGGAAGAAGATGTCGATGACTCTGATGACAAGGAGGAGGAAGAATTTGAAAAGGAAGAGGATATGGGTAATATGGAGGAGGTCAAGGAAGAGGACATTGGTAATATGGAGGAGGCCACTGAAGTAGAGGTTAATGCTAAAGATGTTTCTATTTCTAAAGATACTAATGTCCTTTTCTTGAAAAGTAGGATAATATTCTTGTAGGTCCATATGGAAGACATGGAGAAAGCACTCATCACCCTGATGAAGGTGACCGATGGTTTGATGCATCATGCCATGATGGGTGCAATTTCTGTTCAAACAAAGATTAATAGGAAGTTGAAGAAGATTGGGAAATAGGATGAAGAAAAGGACCTGGAGAATGAAGAGGGCCCAAATTAGAGGGAATTTATTTCCAAAATTGGAAAAAAATTGAAACTCATTGCTAAAGCCAAATATTGGCTTTGTTGTCTTGTGTTGATCTCCTTTTTGTTCTTATTTTATTCCAACTCTTAAACTATTGGTTCTCAAGTTGATTGTTCCAAACTATTATTTCTTGTTGGCTATGTTATGGTATCAGACCTGCTCTCTTTGTTTTGGTTGGTATACCAAGATTTGGGTTAGTATGTGGTATAATCTTATTTTTTTTTATAATTATATTGATCTTGTGGATGCTAGTAATGGTTATCTAGCTTGCGTGCCTCTTTTGAAGACTTAATAGTAATTTCCTGTTGTTGTTTTGTCGGGTTTGTATGGTGTTGTTTCCCCAACCTCTTTGTTGTCTTTGTTCCATAGGATTAGGGCCCTTCCGTGCTAATATTATAAAAAAAATTCAAAATTCAAAATTGAAATGGCTATCAGTATTTACTTCTCGAGAAATTAGAGAAATGCTTATAAATACCTAGTTATTGCATCATTTCAAATCTATCTAAAAAAATATTGTTAAAATTATGATCAAGAGCACTATAAAGCAAGTCAATACGAACATTTCAAAGCATCATTGCAAAAATTCAAGATCCTAACATCATTTCAAATCCTATGTGAGTTTATGTGTGTTCATGTTATCATTGTTTTGTGAAGGCTAACAATTTTGTAGGTCTCCAAAGCATTTAAGAAAATCAAGCAAGAAAATCAATACGTTGAGGTGATGTGCATTAATTTAGTCCTTCAAGGAAGTCATTGAAGGGTTGTGAGTTGAAGCACTTTGTGATTTCATCATTCCTTCCTTTCGATTACCATTTTACCATTTACATTGCCATTGTGGAAGTGGAAACACTTACACGAGGTTTGACTAAGGCAAGCCGCTAAATGGAACAACATTTTCCCTCTCCTTAAATGTGAAAGTTTAGGTTTGAAGAGGATTGAAGACGAATTATTTATTCTTGCATTCAAAGCCCTACATCTTGTCAAGACACAAAAAATCACCTACAAAATTATCTGATAGCATTCTGACAACTCTACAACTAGAAATCTGAAGCTTAGATCTGTCATCAGAGGACCCTAAAAGTAGAGCTAGATACCCTATCAGAAAATTAGATGTCCCTAGGAATCCCAATCATCCTATACACACTAGAACCAATATTTTAGGATAGGTACACTGTCTCTTGCACTTTCCAAATCTGCTTACAATTTACTGTTTTAGTATGAACATTTGTCAAGATCTTGTATTTTTCATATTATGTCATATAGTCTAATTAGGTTAATCTTAATAAAGCATTCCCACTTCATTTCCAAGACTCAAAAGGATTAGATCCAATCTTGATTGACTTACCTTTATGGTTGAAATTCAATCTATTTGCCTTGTTGATTTGCATCGTAATGAAACCCTAGGAAAAGGTGGAGTTGACTTTGGGTTTTGGACATTAAACCCTCATATTTCAATTTTTTCTATGTTTCATTTTGACTTGAACCTGACCTATTAACTTTACATACCTTTTGAAAATTGTATCCTAGATCTAAGATTTGCATTGCATCTTTCAAATTTAAGGTTTCACTTTTGCATCATAAAAATTCATAAAAAATTCAAAAAATTGCATATTATTTTACATCATAGGTTGCATTCAGATTCATTTTAGTCACCTAGATCAGATCTACATTGAAAATTGCATTCATAATTGTCATTTGCATAGTTACACATTTGCATTTACATCACATTGTCTTAATTTGAGAAAATTCTAGAAAAATACTCATTTACATACCTGTTTGCACATAGAAGTAGAACCTATAGACAACATAATAAATAGTCAAATTTTTAATTTTTAGAACCCCTATCAAGGACTCAGATGTCCTTGGGAACCACTATCCTTTTACACTTGCATTAATGAACTTTTTTCACACTTCTATGTCCCTACGTCTTCAGTCTGTTTGTGCTTGTAGAACTTTGTTTTGACATTATTAATTGCATTCATTTAGGCATCTTTCATTTGGCTCAAAAAGTGAAAATTAAAAAAAAATATTACATTGTTTTATTTTAGAATTGCATCAAAATCATCATTCTCAAATTTAGGCATATTAAAATTAGTCAATTTGTACATTTTAGAACATAAACTTGCATTCAAAATTGTCATTTATTGTTGACATATTGTTTCACACTTGGCTTTGCATAAATTAAGCAAAATATAGAAAAATATTCATTGCTCAAACTATTTGCAACCAAACCTAGAATCCTCAAATAGAGTCACACATAGTCAACTTTTAAATTTCTGAAAAACCAACCCAACACTTAGATGCCTTTGGGCACCTCTGTTTTCCTACTGTTGATTGAACCAATTTTTACATAGAATTGTATTATGATACTCATTATTTGTTTTTACTGTTTGATTCCTGTTTCTGGCCATTTTATTATGTTTGTTTGTTAGTTTAGTGTTCATCTTGGGAACACTTAGTGTTTTGAAACTCACATGAGCTTCACAACCTGGTGTCCTATTTCCAATACTTCAGTGAGACATAGTTCTAGACCTATGAAATCTCGTGTTGTTGTTACATCTGCTTTGGATCCCGAGTCTTCCAACTCTTTCATGCAAAGTGTTGTCAATACTCAACCCATTTTGGACTCTATCCTTGACATTATTGTACCAATGAAAAACTTACAAACACTCATTTTCGTAGATGTGGAGACTATGGTTTCCCATGTTCTTGAAGAAAAACTAAAAAAAATAGACAAAGATTTAGGACTTCAAGACTATGTGAGTATTGAATCTCTAGTTGCTCTTGCAATCCCTATGATAGATAACATGAATAAATTGATTAGTGATGCTCATGGATTAGAGGTTTTTCATGGGCTAGCCCATATATTTGATGCTAATGTACCTACAATGGCTAGTTGCGCTCAAGCTTTGGGATATACTCAAATTCAAGGAGGAAATGAAGTCTCCCTCCCTACAACCATAGCCTCTATTCCTACATATACCAACCCAATTTTCACCTCAACGATACAACAAAGCATTGGTATAAATCCAATAGTAGGTCTTTCCACTATAAATACTTATGGTTTTGGATCCTCATATGTGACACCTCAATTTTCATCCCCTCTCATAAATTTGCAACATAGTAGCCCACCAAGCACATACACAATTCCACCATATTCACCACATCCCCAAAGCATGTCAACCAATAATTTTTTCATTAGCCAAATTTTGCAAAAAGTAACTTCACTTCAACAAAAAATCTCAACCTTGAGCCAAAACCAAAATGGACAACCATCACAATATGTCTAAAGGATCCCATTTCCACTTGAAACTTTGAAAGCACAAATGCCACAAAACATAGATATGCCTTAGTTTGACAAGTACAATGGAAAGGGAGATCCTAGCAATCATATATTGACATATGCAACCTTATGTAGTGACTTTATTTTTGAGGATAAACTCTTGGCTAAACTCTTTCCTAGGTCATTGAAGGACATGGCTTTGGAATGGTTTTGTTTGTTGCTGAATGATTCAATCCATTCATTCAATGAACTTGTTGATGCATTCCTCAATAATTTCTAATTAAACATTGGTCCTAAGGTCAACCTAAAAGATTTAATGTGATTCACACAAACGAAAATGAAAAGGTCATAGATTTCGTAAGCCGCTATCAGTTTCTTTACTCACAGATTAATCTTACTCTTCTTGATGTGGATGTCCAAAGAGTGTTCATTGAAAATTTCTAACTTGACATAAGGGACATAATATTATTAATGAAATTTCCATCCTTCATACATTTGTGTGCGACCCTTCGTGATTACCAAAATTTAGTTAGTTAGTATGAAGAGATATCTTGATCAACTCTTACTTAGAAGTTCAAATCCGTACCTCAAAATCTATCAGCCATTCAATAAAAAACAAGAACTTTATCAAGTTTCATACACTTGAAACAACCAATCACATTGAACCTCAAGTTGCTGCCATAAGTTCAACCTACCAATTTAGACTAAGAGATAGACAATTCATCCAGTTACCTAATACCTTCCATTCAATCATGTTGCAACTTTTGAATAAGAACTTAATCTGATTGCCTCCTATTAGACCTATGGGCACAACCAAACCTTTACCTCCAAGTTATAATCCAAATTCCTTTTTTCAATATTATCACACAAGTGGACATGATATAGAATGATGCATACATCTTAAACATCAAGTTCAAGACCTCATTGATTCTAATCACATCTAGTTGGGTGGTGTTAATGATCAAGGGAATAATTTTGTTTCTCTGAGTAACCAAAAATTGCAAATTTTTACCCATCCAATGCCAAACCATTCATCCAAATTTGTCCAAGCTTGTGATGTTAAGAATGATGAAATGAATAAGGATAAGTTTGATGACATGAATGATGGTAATGATTCCAATAATAATGAGAAGGAAGTAGATAACATGATTGATTTAGTATATGTTCAACCTTGTAAGGGCCAAACCACTGTGTTACCCGACATTGCTTTCACCCATAATGACACACCTAGAAATGTGCCCAATGGTCCTCTCTATATCCCCAGACATATAAATGACAAACCTATACAAGGAATACTCATTGATATTGTGTGTGTAGAGAATGTGATCACTAAGGAGTTCTTGTTTGTGCATGAGCTTTATCAAAATTCTTATGAACAATCAAAAGCATGGTTGAAAATGCATGATGGTTTTTCTTGCCTTATGATAGGTTCAATCACTCTTCCTCTTAAAATTGGATCAAAACAATTAGATGTATAATTCTCCATCATCCTGATGTTAGACCAATTCCGTGTGAAGTTAGGCTACCCATGGCTACACTCCATGAATGTTGTCCCTTTGAAAATGAGATATTTACAGTGCATCATAGTGGGTTTAATCCTTGATCTTCCTGTGGGAAATTTTCATTAGATCTCTTTTGGCCCCAACCTATGGATCCTATAAATCCTTGTGAATATTTTTTTTTCCATTCATACCAAAAATCTAAGATAAAACACATAATAGAGTTATCTCTTACCAATATTCTTGAAAATGACAAGACCATGGTTGTTCCTTCCCCCCCACTAGTTATGAATGAACATATGCTCGAAAAAAAACCCTTCTAAGTAACCAAGGTAAATATGTCATAGTTCCTCCACCCATCTCCTATAAAAGACCAAGAGACAATGGAATGATTCCTTTTGTTCCTCCAAAGATAAAACAAGTGTGTAGACCTAAAGAGATAGTGGTTTCCCAACACCCGATGGTTCCTTCAGTTCCTCCCTTAAGGGAAGAAAAGAAACCAATGGTTGAGAAACCTACTCCTACCCTGTCACAAATTGAAAATTGTGCAAGAAGAAACTAAAATGCTAGAGCGTAGGCATAGGCATTGTGCTATCATTCATCAATTGGAAGAAAAGAATAAAATACTACATGATAATCCAACACCTATGGAAACAACTCAAGAAGAAACACAACTACAACCAAAACAAGACATAGAACCAAAATAAGAAGTGAAACAAGAAAATTCAACTGCAATTTTTACAAAACCTCCCATTGTGATTATTTTGGATGATGAAGATGAAATTACTAAAATTGATGAAGAGGTGCATAATGAGGTTAATGTTTTATTTTCAAAGAAAATGAATTCATATGGGGGAAATTGTGATGATCCTCCTGATGAGAGTGACCTACCACATGTTGAAGGTCTATAGATGCTCCTAGTATGACACTTGTTGTAGTCCCTTTAGCTAGTTGTCTGCCTTCCCTATATGATAAAAAAAATTGGGATGCAGATGGCCTATTTTAGGTTGGCTCACATGTGTGATACTCTTTTATGTGTTCTTTTTTTTTGCTTGCATGTGATGAGATCTCCTGTGTTGTGCTTCTTAGTGTGTCTTAGTGTTTGTGATTTTTCTTTGGATGACCCTTGTTGCTCCGTTGGCACAAGGATAAAAAGGAAACAAACCTGTCATGACATTACTTTATTTGTATCTTCATTCTTCTACATGTCGTAAATTTTGTCTTTTACTTTTGTCGTGTGGTTTTCCTTTTGGGGATGATGCAAGGCATTGAGACATTTAGGTCTCTTCCATGTTGACCCAAAAGTCGCTTGTTTTCTCTCTCTATGTGTCATTCCTCCATTGTGTTCATTGTTCCACAAGTATTTGGGGAATGATGTCAATTCCAAGCTCTATTATATTACTGTAGCAAATACATATACTGACCCCTGATTCGTAGATCCCTTATGTGTTCATATTCTATGTTGTTTGTTGCATTATATTTGGGGGAAACCCCTTCTCACAATGTAGCTTTATTTAGAAACATGTCATTGGCATAGGGATTTCCAAAAAAGCTCTTATGACTTCTTATATAGCATGATATTTATCATTTTATACTTTAAAGTAATTACACACAGTGTGGAATTTTGCAATTTCTTTAATGTGGGGGAATACATTGGAATTATTTTTCATCACTTTGCTCATAGGTGTTGGAATAGTGGTGCATTGACATTGACATTAACATTTATTTGCTTCACTTTGTTCATAGGTGTTGAAATTAGTGTTGCATTGGAATATAATTTTGAAAATTTTGTAGCACCTTATCAAGGTTATTAGGGATTTGTAGAGAAGGGGGATCCGTCACCCCCGAGACTCCAGGTCACGGGAGAGCCCCAAGGAATGAATTTCCCTAAACTACCTTGGGTTGACTAGATATGTTTGGAAAGACAAAAGACTAGGGATGAAAATGAAGGGAAAGAAACACACCACTTTCCTTCTGCTAAAGCCATGTGTTTATAGGGTCAGAAGAGTTGGCTATTAAGGTTTCAGTCTGCTACCCAGACAACTCACTTTTTGAGGATGGAAATGCGGATCTTAGACTCCAGCACTGCATTTTGTCATCTCAGGGACGTGCTAACATCTTGTATGGATAGAGGTCCAAAGAAAAAATAGAAAACACTATGAGCCTACTAACTATCTGACTGTTTATGTTTTTCAATTTGACAGAAAACAAAAAAGTGCAAAAAAAAAGTACAACAAAAGGAATACTTAAAATGAATTATTCCAACAATAATGAAGAAAGGATAGGAGAGGATATTGTGCTTCCCATGACTCCATTCTTTGATTAGCTCCACTTGAACGTGCCTACACCCATAGAAACAAGAAAAAAATTGGATTGTATTTGAGGTCTACCTTAGTCATACCCTCATTTTGGTGTTCCCACCTCCACATACAACTATAATGCCAAAAGATATAGAAATTGATAAAGAGACTAGAAAGGAAGTAGTACAACTAGATAGAAAACAATGACAATGGAATGCTATGCAATTAGCACAATGATGCAACTAAGTAGAAAAAAACAATGTTATATTCCCAACTACGAGATTTCAAGGCCAATAGTGCAAGGAATAAAGTGACACCACCACATGGAGAAGATGAAGCTTGATAATCTTGCAATGGAAATGGTGTTGCAATTAGAGTACACTTTTGGAGCCAAGTGAGAATCTTGCAACAAGAAGAACAATGGTGTAGAAGGAAGAGTGAAGTGAGTATGAGAGAATTAAGTGTTAGAACATGAGAGATAGCATGAAAGAATCAATGAGATTGAATGAATTGAGTTTGAATTAGAAAAATGGAGGCAAGAGGTCAATTTTCTTCAAGAAAGGGAGGTAGAGGATGTGGTGCAGGAGCACCCAAGCTCATTAGGAGTCAGTTCAAGAGCAGGAGAGTGCAAGGGGTTAGGAGGACCTATCCATCATATCAAAACATCAACTATGACCTTTTAAAGCCTATAATGGCATTTGGAAAGGATAAATGTGCTAAGAGAGTCAACTATCCTAAGGGTCCTGATAAGGACCCTAGGACCAAAATGCTATGTAATTGGAATTATCATGTTATAGGGCTTTAATTAGTAATCTAATGCTTTAGTTAGGTCAAATAAGGTTGGATATTGATGATCCAATAGGTTTTAGTTTGTGGAGTTCAATAAATTTCAAGATTGGAAATTCAAATTTTTGAATTCCAATTTGGGCGGGTAAATGAGTTTTGTGAGTTTTAATCATTTTTATGTAACCTAATCAATGCAAATCGGTTGGATCAGTTGGGGAATGGTTCTATAACCCCAAAAAGATCATTTGTACGGAGGTTGGGCGTTTGGAGCAAGTACTGTACGGACTGTTATCAGAAAACTCAATAAAATTTCTGTTTCTTGCATTTTTTTCTGTGTTTTCTTGATGAATTACTGATTCCTATTGAAGGTATAAGCAGTTGGATGTTCTAGGAGTTTTTATTTGCATGTTTTATCACCATTGAATGCTCTGAAGACAATAATAATCAATTTCTTTGCGTTCTACAACTGACTGTCCTCAAGGTGGTGTGGATTTTCATTGGTTTTGAGAGGCTGAATGGATGATTGATCCATTTCATGGAGTATTTTGACTGAACACCTATGAAATGGATCACATTTAACATGTACCATAATAAACTAACAAAGTAATATGCAGGGAAGAGGAAAACTAATGTGTGCACAGTGATTTGGCAAAGCAAAAAGCATGAAGATGGACCCTAGGGTATAGCAGTGGAAGATCTACCTGAAGGAGGGGTAAGTTTTTGAGTTGGTAATGATTCAATATGTTGTCTTAATGGTGTAGAGTCAATAAACAAGTTCTGGAAGTGTGTGCAAAGCCAAGATCCAAGAAGCCCTAGTTTTGAGACATTTTATGGAGGGTTTTGTGTTTGAGCATATTAAGGGTGTCATAGAAGACTAAAAGCTTGAAAATCCTTGGTTTGGGAACATTTTAAGGGACTGTTGAAAGTTTCATAGTCAGGGGTTGAGTTTAGAGAGGGGTTGCTTTGAAAAAGAGGGCTAATTAGGCCTAGATTTTGAGGAAACAACAGATTTTGGAGAATCTGATCCAAAAAAAGTGCCAACAAGATTTGGGTATGTTGTGTAGCATCACAAAATACATCTTAATCAGACATTTATTTGGGGAGTCATTTAGAAAAGTTGAGTGAAAAGTCAGAAAACCATTGCTAGAGGCCTAGTTGGGCTAGAAGCCTAGTCAAGGTGCAAAAAGTGAGTTGTGCTTAAGACAGAGGGTTGGACTTTGTAAACGTTCAAGAAAAGTTTGTTTGAGTCTTTTAAAAGCTTCCCAAGGGTTTGGGTCCATAAGTGAAGGTTTAAAGTCATAAGTGAAACTTTGAGGCTTATCTCCTGCAGGGTGCCTAGAAGAGGGTTTTAGATTGCTTCATTGAAATCCTTGAAATCATTGTTGTTTTCCTAAAGTTCCCATCCCTCCATTAGGATGTTTCCTTTCACAACCAATGGAAAATGTAATGGTTCTACCGATCCCAAGGGAAGGAATCCTATCAAGAAGACAACATGCCATGTAGACATTTGCGTGGCACACATGTGTCCCTGACAAAATTCCTCCACTGATATAAAAAGACACGACCAGGTGGAAGGGACAGGGTGGTGGCAGTGGACTTTGCATCATCAAGTTTATATTTTCTAAGGTAGGGGTAAATAAATGGGGAATTTTCCTAGGATGCAAATTCATGCTGTTACATTTTTCCCCCACTATACTGAGCATATGTGTCAGTACAGATGCTAGGTAAAGTAGAAAGTTATTGAAGATAATATACCTTAACTGTCAAGGAGTAGACCTTCGATCTAGCACACTTGGACGTGAAGGAGGTGGCTCTACAAGTTCTTGGTCTCATAGGAAAACCTTGAAATGAAAGAGAGGAAGATGGATCAACAGGTTTCTGGTCTTGCAAAGTTATGGAAATCAAAGGGTGCCCCACAAGTTCTCAATCCTGCAAAGCAAGCTGCGATCTCACCAAAAACATGTTAGGTTGGAAACAAAATTTGTTAGGCAAAAAATCATAATACACACAAAAGATGACATGATCAAACACAACCTGATCATATACATTGGTCAGGTAAGGCTGTGGCTTCTGCAAACTTTGTTGCAGGACAATCATAGAAAAGGTGGGTCTAATCAGGCTTTCCCGAAGCTAGACTCGAGGATATATAATGTTGGATACAATGACATCAAATATCAAATACAAGAAACACAATTTTTGCAAACCACCAAAGGACACAATCAAAGGAGAAGTTTTCAAAGGGACCCCTTCAGAAACCCTTCAAGACACCAAAGGGTCCATTCAAAGGAACACTCCGATTGAAAAACATCACATTTTCTACAAATGATTTTCTCATCAAGGAATCCTTTTGAAAGATATTTTCATCAAGGAACCAATTGGAAAGAATGCTCCTTCTCAAAGGAAAGTTTTCTGATTTTTTCATTTTAGAAAAAGTACTTTTTTCAAAGGAAAAAATTTCAGATTCTTTCACATACGAGATCCTTTTCGTAAGAAAATTTCGTCCAGGAGTCTTGAGAGAATTCAATGTTTTGAAAAATAATTGGTTTCAATAAGGGATTCTCTTTTCAAGGAATTCATTTTAAAGTAATTTTTTTTAACACCAAAGAAATCCTTTTCAAAAGAATTCACCAAAATTAAAAATCAAAACATCATGGTAGCCCCTCTTAAGATGGTGTGTGCTACGCATAGGAGCACATGGCATCCTAAGGAGAGAAAGGAGAGGCAAAGATGCCATGGAACACAAAACATGACAAGATGTATTGCATGGTATGTTTTCACACACATGCGAGGGACAACACATAAGAACCACAACATCAAGAAGAAGATAAAGACAAAGAAATCAAGAGAGATAGGGGATCTAAGAGTTTGGGGTTAGATCCGTTCATAAATACAAATAAAAATGGATATAATACATTGTATGATGAACAATAATCAATCCACTAAGTACTCATATCGTGAAGAATAACACATAAAAACAAAAAAAATAAAAAATGGGTCAACACAAATGCCCCCAATGCTTTGCATCATCCCCAATTGTCGAAAAGAAAATTTAGAACATATAGAAGAATGATGATACACATAAAAGGAGTTTATGAAAAAATTTCTAGGCCTGCATCTAAGCACCTACAAGGGTAGCAAGGTTCCTCTAGGTAGGATAACAAACACATAAAGACAAGAACATAAAAACAAGCACAGGGGAACACAAACAATCTAATCTACAGATAAAGAAGAGGTACCACCCTACTCATCGATTGACAAGTCATCTTGTTCTCAATCTAGATCATTATAGGGGGAGGGAGGATGGTCTTGTAGGGGTAGGATAGTGAGGGAAATACCCTCTGACTCTCTTGCAACAAGGGCCAAGGAAGAAGGCCCCTCAAGGTCTTCTTTGTTGAGCTCCTGTGAGGTAAAGGTCATCGATATTACAAAGATTAAGGATAGAGCCGAGATATCATCCATTGAGTTAAAAATGCATTTCACTAGTGTGCCATGTGTTAATTGGGTGGGAGATGAAGGAGGCACCCGAGATCCACTGCCAACCTCATTGAGAGGGGCAGTGACAAACTCAGGGAATGTAGGGGCCGCCTTCGTCACAACGACGATGTAGGCCAGAATAAAAATCGCTTCCAAAGAAGGTGACCTCTTCTTCTAACTCCCATTAGAGGTGAGGTCATCCTTCAACTTACACTTTAGCAAAGGATGCAAAATACCCAAAGAAGAATCAAAAGGTGAGGAAGAGAACGAAGCCGTAACAGACACCACCGTGGTGTTCAACATGTCTACGGGCTAGGAAAGGGGAGGGATATTTAGAAGGGGGATCAAAAGAGGAGGTTCCATGAAAGGAATGATGAAGACCTACACCCTTTTGGTGTGATGATCATCAATACTTGTTAGAGGATTCAAAAGCAAAATGGGAGGTATTGGAACTGCAGCAGGCACAATAGGAGAAGACGAAATGAAAAAAGAGGATATAGAAATGATGGCCATTGGCTCCCCCTTCATCTTTTGTGGGGCTACGTGTTTAGAGGTGAAAGCCTTTCATTGGCATTTTCACTCATGCACAAGTTGGTTATGTCAGCTACAGGTGCTAGAAAATTTAGCCTAAGAAGAGGCCAGAAGCTGTTGTTGCTCAAACACATGAGTATCCTTCACAACCATGGCTGGTGGAAGGGTAGGCTCCTAGGTAAGAACATGAGGAGGAAGTGTAGGGGCAGGAGAAACCACAAGAAGAGAAACAAAAACTGACACCTCAACAGTGGGTCTCTTCCCATTCTCTACCTTAGGGGTAGGTAGAGAAGCAATAGGAGGACATGGAGGCTAAGACATAGGAGCAGCCCCATGAGGACCTTTCCCCTTGCCATAAACAATAGGCCTAGGAACTGTGGGCAAGACTGAAAGTTCAAAGACCTAGTGCTTAGATTTTCTCCATGTGGGCACCATCGGACTTCACATGTGAGGCATAGGAGTAGGAGCTGAAGAGGCCATGGTAGGGTGAGAAGTGGAAGTGGGATCAAATGATACAAAAGAAGAAGGCCCTTGAGCACAATCAGGCTTCTCCTTCCTCTTTTGCTTGGAAAAAGAAGCAACTTGCTGGTGTGTGATCATGGAGGCCTTCATAGAGACTGCATAGGGGGACACCATATAACTAGCCTTCTACACTGAGGCCCCAGTCTTATACTTAATATAGGCCTTATATAGAAAATATCCCCTAGGATGGAGAGGTTCGACTAGGGTAGGCCATAAGTGATCTAGTGCAAAACCCCCATGCGACACCAGCGGTTTATAACCGATGTCGTGCACTACATGCACAAAAATTTCATGAATGAATTTCAAACACTTATGAACCATGGAGGTGATACCATTCACAAAGGCACGCCAGGGGATGCCTAGCCTAACTTGAAATAGATTAGACTCTAGAATGATAATAAATGAAGCATCGAAAGCCTTGGGTCCTACCAAGACTGTTAAAAGTTTAGAACCTAAAGGAGCAACTAAGAGTTGATCATGTGTATGGAGGTGCTCTTTGACTCTTTGTACTTCTCCCTATGCCAACCATTTATGAATGTATCCTCTGTTACCACATTGACCTGACTTGTTAGATCAACTAATATGCAAGTTACGATATTTTTGTTGATTCAGATGAGGATGTATAAAGGGGAGAGTTCTTTATTGATAGGCTTATCATGTGAGGTAAATGTTATGTTAGGTGTATTGCTCACATTTTTTGGGGGAGGAGTACATGTGAATGAAACCATATTCATGTACTTAGATAGGACTACTTCAGATGATGTAGAAGATTGAGAAATTAGAAAGTGACCTACCTGAATTTTTCTTCTGAATATCCCAGAGCCCTTTTACCTATGTAATTAGGGTTCATAGATTGGGTCACAAGGCTACAAGCCCTACAACACACAAATCTACAACACACTTAGAACATGAGAGAAGGTTACTCGATACCAAGAAATGAAACAAAGATACTTCACGTCGGGTTCACCAAAAATGTAGAGAAGGGGGATCTGTCACCCCCAAGATTCTAGGTCATGGCAAAGCCCCAAGGAATGGATTGCCATAAAATACCTCAGGTTGACTAGACAAGTTTGGAAAGATGAAAAAATAGGGCTGAAAAGGGAGGGAAAGCAGCACACCACTTTCCTTCTGCTAAAGTTGGGTGTTTACAGGGTTAGAAGAGCCAATTATAGAGGTTTTGGTCTACTACCTAGACAACTCACTATCTGAGGATGACAATGCAGATCTCAAACTCCAGTGTGGTGTATTAGCATCTCAAGGATGCACTGGTGTCTTGTATGGACAGAGGTCCAAAGAACAAATAGAAAAAACTACGAGCTTACTAACTATCTGATTATTTATGTTTTGTAATGGTAGAAAGCAAAAATATAAAGAAAACAAGTACAAAAAAGGAATACTTAAAATGATTTTTTCTAGAAATAATGAAGAAAGGATAGGACCGGATACCATACTTCCCACAACTTGATTCTTTATTTAGCTCCACTCGAATGTGCCTACACACATAGAAATGAGAAAAATGTTAGGTTGTATTTGAGGTTTGCCTTAGTTAGACCCCCATTTTGGTGTTCCCACCTCCACGGACAACCATAATGCCACAAGATATAGAAATTGATAAAGAAAGTAGAAGGGAAGTAGTACAACTAGATAGAAAAAAAGACAACGAAATGCTATCCAATAAGAACAATGATGCAACTGAGTAGAAAAACACAATGTTACCTTCCCAACTACGAGATCTCAAGGCCAATAGTGGAAGGAATAGAGTGACACCACCACGTGGAGAAGATGAAGCTTGACAATATTGCAATGGCAATGGTGTTGCAATGAGAGTACACTTTTGGAGCTAAATGAGAAGCTTGTGAAAAGAAGAACAATGGTGTAGAAGTAAGAGTGAAGTGAGTATGAGAGAGTGAAGCGTTAGAAAATGAGAGAGAGCATGAAAGAATCAATGAGATCAAATTAATTGAGTTTGAATTGGAAAAATGGAGGAAAAAGGTTGATTTTCATTGGCCAAGGGAGGCAGAGGACATTAACTTTCACAACCAATGGAAAACGTAATGGTTCTACCAATCCTTGGGGCAGGAATCTTGTTAGGATGGTAGTGCACTGCGTAGACATCAATGCGGTGTGTGCATGTCCCTAACAAAAAATCATCCATCGACAAAAAAAGATGCGGCTAGGTGGAAGGGATAGGGTGGCAGTGACATAATTTGCATCCTTGGGTTTACATTTTCTAAGGCAGGGGTAATTAAATGGGGAATTTTCCTAGGGTGCAAATTCATGCCATTATAGGAGTATAACTCTTGGTATGGTTGTCATGGGTACACACCTAGTGAAAAGCAGTCCTCACTAGACCTAGTATGTTTCTCATTTTGCTACCTTATCTTGGGGCTCATCTAGTGAATAACATACTTCTCTAGCTCATGTGCCTTCCTATTTGTGATTAACCTAGCAAATATCAAACTTTTCTATGGTGTGAATCATGAAAGCCTTTGGTGTGGGTGCTAGCATAACATGACTCATTGGTCCATACCCCCCTTTTGCATTTCATGTTGACATTGTATGTTAGTGTATGTTGTCTGCTGCATTTCACACATATGTGTGTTCTTTTGTGCTTATGTTGGTTTTCCATGGGATCTTGGATCCTGGGGGGTTGATCACCTCCCTTGATCCTTAGTCATCCTATCTCTTCAACATTTGGAAAATTGGACCCTTCTTGACATATATTTTCTACTTTAATGTGAGTTTGAGTGTAAGTTCATACTCTCACCAAAGTGGTGAAATGTAGCATCATAAATTGTCACCCTTGAAAATTTCACACTATGTTTTGCTCCCCTTAAATTATTGAGCCTAATTAAGTCCCTAATTTCCTAAATTATGCATTTTATAGCCCATTTGTACCACTTTTCGAGAAATTGCAAACATTGAAAAAGTGCAATCAATTAATGTTTTTCCCCTGATACATTGTGTCCTAGAAAATAGAGCTAGGATCCATATACCAATGGGCATATGGGCCCCCTATTATGCTGAGGACTAATTTTTAATATGTTGGAGTGACCATTTTAACATTCAAATTCAAATTTTAAATGTCGGCTATCGAGATTTAATTCTTGGGAAATTAGAGAAATGCCTATAAATATTGCATCATTTCAAATCTATCTAGAAAAATATTGGAAAACTTATGATCAAGAGAGTTATCAAGCAAGTCAAGAGAATCATTTTAGAGCATCATTGTAGCGATTCAAGATCCTAACATCATGTCAAATCCTATGTGAGTTTATATGTGTTCATGTTATAATTTTTTTGTGAAGGCTAACACTTTTGTAGGTCTCCAAAGCATTCAAGCAAATCAAGCAAGCAAGATCAAGACCTAGAGGTGATGTGCATTAATTCAGTCCTTCAAGGAAGCCATTGAAGGGTGGTGAGTTGAGGCACTTTGTGATTTCATCATTCCTTCCTTTCGATTATCATTTTATCATTGAAATTTCCATTGTGGAAGTGGAAACAATTACACGAGGTTTGACTAAGGAAAGCCCCTAAATGGACCAACATTTTCCCTCTCCTTGAATGTGTAGGTTTAGGTTGGAAGAGGATTGAAAAGAGATTGAAGATGAATTGTTTATTCTTGCATTCAAAACCCTACATCTTGTCAAGAAATGAAAACCCACCTACAAAATTATCCAACAACATTTCGACAATTCTGCAACTGCAAATCAAAAGCTCAGACCTATCATCAGAGGACCTGTTGATGGTCCAAAATGGCACAACAACATGCAAATAGAATATCGCTATTTTGTTTCTCTTGAAAGAGAAAGAATAACGCATGGATATCTAACTCCCAAGGTCTTGGTAACTGGTTCTCGACTGTGCTGATTTCACTCAATGGTTGATGTGAACTATAATGTTTAAGGGGCCTACTGGTGTTGAGCTTCTGAAATTTTCTAAGATCAAACATAAATTTAAACCTACTTTAACTGGGGTTTTTAAAGAAATAGAAAAAAGATAGATCAAAGCTTTGGAACTGAAAAGAATTATAATTCATCCAACTTAACCAGACTTGTTACCTTTCAAGGAATTTCTAACTAAAACTAGAGAACAAAATTAACTTGTGATTAATACACAGTTTCATTCATTCACAGTGCTAATTTCAACAACAGATTGTAAATCAGCATTTAGACAAAACATAAAATAAAATTTCATTCCTTGAAAGCTTTGCAAATCAAATGATTAACCCAAGATAACTTCCATTCTGAAGCATAATATGAAGTAGATTTAAATCTGGTTGCTTCTACTGTTGGTGAAATAGGTAAGCAACATTTACAAATTTGGCACAATCACCAGTGTACAGAAAATCCATGTCTTCAAATCATCTCCATCTACACTAAGAAAACTTGAAAGATACTGTATTACTACCTCTGCAGAATCTAGCTCCTACTCTATTCTACTCTTAAGTTTTTCTCCTTTTTCTCCTCTTTTTCTACTAGACTTTGGTCCCCTCCCCTTTTTCAAAGAGGAAAAAGTGCCAGATATATCGAATGTGTCAAAAGAATGTGCTAGCCCCTGTTTTTAGGGTTTACAAAATATCAGCCTCCAAAAAGATTTGTCCTTAGATATTTTTAATCAAGTTACTTCTGCATTAAATGTGCATCCCCGCTATCCATGTTGGTGAAGGATCGCTCCAGGAATGGCCTCCAGATCTTTTAGAATAATCACATTAACTTCTGGCCTCCGTGCCCACCCTCAAACTTCCATCAGAGCTGCTTTGAATGCCCTGGAGTATAGCCATTAATATCGATCAACCTTTTTCCAGTAGAGATCCTAGCTATCACTGAGACTCGTGGCCTTTTCTTCCTTTCGGATTTCTTGTGCTCAAGATCTTTCTGCAAGTTGACCATCTTTGAGAAGCAGGATCCGACCTCCCTTGTTAGATCCAAACACCATTGCTTCACCAAGCCGACCCATGTCATGCACATTCTGTTGATCTTCTTCACAGGGGTAGTCAATCAGTCAAACTACCAATGGTTCACCTTTAGTTCCCTCTGATTGGTTGAACGCATGCCACTTAGGCTTTCTAGGCGGTCAAAGGCTACTCAAACAGAATCGCATGTCAGTGAGACACTTGTCGTGTCTCCCCGATGCGATTATACTCTACAACAACATTGACATAGCATACAACTGTCGGTGAGACCTCATATCAAATGCAAAAGTTACATCGATATCACAAAAAACCATCGGCAAGACAATCATTATCGGCCAGAGGTCATAGTGAGTGTGCAAGATTTATACCGCAACATAAAGTTATCGCCCAGACTACCGCTATCGGCTAGACATCATAGCGAGTCCTTAGGAGTTCTACCGCTATGCTCCTCTGTTGGAAAAACATCAACATTTGGCAAGACACCGTTCAGTCGGCAGGAGGTCACATCGGGTTCCCAATAGACATTACACCGACCCCTTTCATTCTTCCTGAGCTCGAACCCTTGCATTTTGGTGAGACTCCCACTAGTCAAGAAGACTTCACACCGAGTCCCCCCTTTGTTGGCGAGACCACAATCATTCAGCCATACCTCATAGCGATGATGCCTCCTTTCGGCGAGCTCATTTCATTTCGGGGAGACCCCATCCTGTCGGCCAGAGGTTATACCGATGAGACTCCCCTTTTCCCGAATGCAACCTCTTTCGGCGAGACTCCCATCGGTCGGCAAGACGTTATAGCAAAGCCCCCATCTTTTGGCAAGACTCCGGCGAGTCGGGAAGACTTCTCCCCAAGCAACCCTTCTTTCGTCGAGACCTCCAGCAGTCGGCGGGACCTCTCCTCGATGACACCTCCTTTTGCCGAGACTTCCATTGGTCAGTAGGACCTCTTTCCGAGCGCATATTCTTTCGGTGAGACATTACCGGTCGGCGAGAGATCACACCAAAGGAAAACCACTCTCCCCGACGTCAGGCTTGTGAACAATGGTCGGCGAGACTTCCCAAGCGGAGAGATATACAAAAAATCATGGCAACCAAGATGTCTCGGCGACCTTTGGATTTCAAATGAATAGAACCAAACTGCCACTCAGCAGGACATCGAGCTAGTCTCAACAACTTTATCCTTTAAAGAGTTTTATATCAAATGTGACTAAGGTATGCTTTCCAAATGAAGTCTTTGAGAAATATCATCAGAGGTATGATTTAATCCTGCAAAACAATGCCTCGATTAGTCCCAAAAAGCATATAAAATATATCATTTTTATCATTTCTCCCAATTTAACAAAAAGAAACCCAACTCTGACTGAGGCAAAACCAAAATCAGACAGAACAAAAGACAGACTTAGGAGGAAAACAAAAGAACTCCTAAGACCAAACCAGACAACCAAAGGCGAAGAAAACAAAAGAAAAGGGGGACCCGTTTTGTTCCAGAATAAAATGGGGTGGTTATGCAAGGCATAACAGGACCCCAAAAGCAGAGCAGGATATCCTATGGGTAAAAACACAATGTTGTATCACAGTTTCGACAAACTTATCAACACAACTGAATTTAAGTATTTCTAACTAAAAATCAATTTTGGTTAGACATATGATCTAGTAAGATTCATTCTCTCTAAGTTAGATACTTCCACAAATTTTTCAACTAAAATTGTTGGCTAAGAATATATGGAGCACCACTTTGAGTCCAATTTACCAAAAAAATAAAATTATTTGAAAAACATGAAGTTTCAATAACTCCTACTAATGTAAATAACATTTAAAAAAAATATATAAAAATACCCTTTTGTAGACCATAAGTGTAGTTTTCAAAACTATATTTATTTTAATAGTTTAATTATTATTTATATTTTATATTTTATTTTTACTAAAAGTAGGTTATCAACACAAAATATTAGTTTGATTACCATGCTAAGGAAAAATAGTAAAACTTATTAAAAAAATTGAAAAAAAAATGGTGCACTAGATAAAAGAATCTATTACAAGATGGTATAATTTTTTTTTATTTTAGATAAATATTTAATATGAAAGTTGATGTCCAATGGAAACAACTATTTTTTGATTCATACACATTTTAATATTTATTTTAAAATATGTATGTATCAAAATTGGAAAAAAATATATCCGTGCACTAAAGTTTCAAGTTACAAATACACAAAAAATTTGAAAGAAAAAAAAAAAATTACTATAAAAAGTTTGACATCTCATTCAACTTCGATTTTTAGTATTTTATCAACAACTAAATTATAGTGTTAATTTATTAAAAAACTAGTTAAAAATATTTTTTAATTTTTTTAGAAAATACAAACATAAAATATACTAAAAAATTACATATTTTACTAGTTTACATCATTTCAAGATTCAAAACATATATGCCACTATTTAGCGATTGAAGTTTAAAAGTTGGATCAACGTTTGCCATTTCCTTTATAAAGTGTGACACACCTTTGTGCTTTTATCCCTATCAAAGATCCATATGCCCCTAGGCGTCCCAGTCCTCCTATGCACACTGGAACCAATTTTTTAGGACATGTACACAATCTCCTGCACTTTCCAGATCTTCTTGCAATTTACTGTTTCAATCTATTATTTGTCGAGATCTTGTATTTTTCATATTAGGTCATATAGTCTAATTACCTGCTAATCTTAATAAATCATTCCTAGTCCATTTCCAAGACTCAAAAGGATCAAACCCAGTCTTGATTGACTAAATTTTATGGTTGAAAGTCAATCTATTTGCCTTGTTGATTTGCATCCTAATGAAACCCTAGGAAAAGGTGGAATTGACTTTGGGTAAATTGGACATTAAACCATCATATTCCAAATTTTTCTATGTTTCAATATCAGACCTTTCTATGAGCATTCGTGTGGAGTTGACGTATATTACAATTAGATGATGTCCCTGTGTTATTAGCCCGTGATGTCACCATTCATGTGCTATTCCCTTAAATGAAGAATTAAAATTTTAATAGATTCATCTTCTATCATGGGGTTAGGAGAAAGATAGGTGTCCAATTGTTGGATCCATAATTGTGCACTGACCTTTCTTGAACCATCAAAAGTGGGATGAGCCATCTTACTTGCTCTATGTTGTAAATTTTTATTGGACCTCCTTCTTTCTCCTCTTAGGTATCTCTTGATCTTGCATCATAATATTCTCTAAATATAATTTTTCTTCTAGCATCAAGATCAATTTTTGAATATGCTTCTATGCATTCATCAAGGTCATTTGCTACAATGTCGGGTTCTTCTTCTTTTCATGACTACTCATCTCTAGGTAAGAATGTAGGCCATTATTTCTAGGTGATGATCTCAATAGAGTCTTATTGTTATTCTCAGAATGGTTTGAATTGACATCTTTTCCATTGGTTTGGGTAGGCCTAAGAGCACTATTGTATTGTTCATGTTTTGAGGTGTTTGGAGAAGAAATTTTTGTGTTTTTCTTATTGCTCCATATAAGCCTTTAATTTATTTTATGGATTTACCTCATGATCACCCATTTTATTACCTTTAATTGGGTTGCTACTTGTCTCTAGTTTTCTCCCTTCTCTTTTCAAGGCTTGTTGAGCTCTTGGCTCAATTGCATTTACTAATCTTAGATCCTTAGGTTGGAAAGATCAATGCTTTGGTACCAATTGTAATGTCCCTTTTTGGGATATTCTTTATTTTTTTCCTTAAAATAATAATATTTAATCAAAATGATAATAGATTAATCAAAGATTAATAAATTTATGATAATATTTAGATCAATAAATCACAACACAATTATAAAAATTAATCATATCATGAATTCTTTGGAAATACTTACAAATTTTCTAAATTATAGGCTTTTGTCCCTAACTCAATAGTGGCAATATCAAGGGTTTTCATCCTTAACTTGCCAAGAGCATGAGAGGGTTTTCGTCCTTTCAACTCTTAGTCTACCTTGGAGGGTTTTCATCCTCCTTCACTAAGATTTTGGTTTTCGTCCAACTTGATAAGAGAAATAAGGTTTTTTGTCCTTAATCTCTCATGAACTTGGAAGGATTTTCATCCTTCATATTTGCAAGACACTTCCTCAAATTCAAAACTAATTCCTTGATGAATTTGCTGGATTATTGTTGGTTATTTTTTCTAATTTATATTTCTTGATAGATTGACAAGTTAATGTTTGAATGATTTTATGCTTGAATGAATGATCTCTTCCCCAAGAAATGATATCCACTTTATATATTCTTCTCTAGAGACTCACAACCTTTCATGATTTTTCAACTTTGAAAGAGTGAAAACTATTCACCCTTGATCCCTGACTTGAACCCTTTTAATATTTAATTAAATGTCTTTAGGAATCACGACCCATGATACTCTCAATTTAATTTAATTTAAATTCTTTTATTATTTTTATGAATCACTAGAATATCTAGGTGTTGTTAAGTTGGAAAATAGATCCTAGATCTAACTAGTAAATTAACTTAAACCACTCCTTCCTTTTCTTAACATTGGAACATGAATCAATGAGGATGTTATGATTGGCTAACTACCTCAAAGGCGATCCAATCTACATGTATTCTATTCCTTTTTTGCAAAGAGGGCAGATTGCTAAGATATGATTTAATTAACCTAATTGATATAAGCCTTAGTTTGAAAATATGAATAATTACATAGATGAAAATAAAATATTACAAAAATGGTTATATATTTGAAATGTGCAAACAAAGGGGCACCTGTCACTGCAAGTAGAGGTTCAATTAGAGGTATAGGGGCACTAGGAGTCTTAGTCCTAGGATTTTGGGTTGTTTTGAGCTTCTATCCACTTGTCACAGTTTGCTCTTCCTTCTTGTAGCTTATCATTTTGGGAGTTTTCAGGTTTGGATCTGCACACAACAAAGAGGGAAAAGGGTTGTGTTGTATAGGAGTTTTCCTCATTCAAACCATAGGTTTGATTTCCTACCTCCACAACAACAATGATGATGATGGTCAATATCACATGCTGTTGAGGGAGTAAAGGAAAAGTAAATGAAAAAGACTGTAATAAATGTAATAAAATAAGATGGATTTACCTTAGGTACGAAACCCTTATGGAAGTGATGTCATACCACAAGTTTCATAATGGGTTGATGAAGTAGGAACAAATTTCCTTGAATACCTACAAGGGTTAGTCCACATAAGAAAATAGAGTTGTAGCAAGCATGTAGAGAAGAAGCTACAAGGATATTCACAATTAGTACATAATCATTGATAATTCACAATAGTTAATAATAATTCATCCTAGTTCTTCAATTGAGAGGGAAATGCTAGTTTATATATGCATCCCGAGTGATTTTTGGACTTAGACTGACAAGGTATCATTTTTTGGAGACCAAAGGCTAACACTAGAGTTTGTAACTTTTTGAAAGATAATTCCCAAGACTAGGGCACTCAACACCCTTGTCCGGGTCTTTTTCACTCCAAAAATCCAAGATGTGAGGGAATTTAATGTATTTTCCTATTCTAGCTCCGAAATGAACAAATTATGACTATAATTTTACATGCAAAATAAATTTCCAAACCTAGAGTGAAATTTTTAGGGGTTACAATTTATGACACTACATCTAGCTCCCACTTTAGTGAGGGTATGAGCTTACATTTATACTCACACTAAAGTATGGAAAAGATGGGTTTCTTTATGAAAACATTGAAGAAATTGGATGAATCCTAGCTAAGAGATGTGATATCCCCTTGAATTGAGATCCTATCAATCATCAATGCCAAGATAAACACGTCAAACACACAAAGCATACTTAAAGTAAACACGAAGCATTCATGAAGCAAAGATGAGGCAAAAACAAAATACATGAAGCATACATGAATCATACATGAAGAAAAAACAAAGAAAAAATGAATCAAACATGAAGCATACATGGAGACTGAAAACCATACAACAACAACATCAATACATATTATCTAAAACAAAAATCCGAGTCAGCAAGGTAAGGATGACCCCCTGACAATTTTTTTTCTTCCAAAAATCAAATCCATCTAAAATAGACAAATTTTATATGAGAATAGGGATTTTTGGGCCTTTTGAGTGTAGTGGCAAGGTTCGTTTGGATTGAAAATGGTCCAATAAAAAGATATTTACTAGATATAAGCAACCCTAATTTGCAACTATGTCAAATGATCTCCAATTTGGATGAAACAAAAGCCAATCCTATTTTTATTGAGCCTCTTGGACACGTTAGAATGGTAGAAATGCCACCAGTATAACTAAAAAATCTACAATCACCTGGATCTCACAAAAAACATATGCAATATAAAAAGGTAATTAAATATTTGCAAACACTTTCTGGTTCTCTAGATCATTCAAAACACAAGAGAAGAGCATACATGAATTTACAAGATTCTTACATGGAAATCTCAATCTCTCAATTAAGAATCAAATAACTTATATATCTCAAAACAAAAGTTTGATACCATGTTGGAAATTTGAAATAGATTGAATAACCCAAGGAACTTTTTAAGAGAAAAATCAAAGCTACATAAACTGGAATAACATAAAGAATGAAAATAAGAACTCCAAGAGATTATGCAATGTTGATATGAAAAAATGCATTAAGAGCTTCCAAGATTGAAAATACAAGCTAGGTAGTGAGTTTATATAGAGCTTAAGAAAGGATGGAGGTGGAAAATCAACCAATGAGAATTGACAACCAAAACCACCAACATTAAATAAAGTGATGAAAAAGTAATTACTCCACCCTTAAAAGGTGGAGAAAACTCATCACTTTATCTCCTATTTATTAAATAACTAACTCACTTTATTATCCTAAGCAAGCTTAATAAATGTGTAGGAAAAACCTATGAAAATTAAATATCTCACTAGTAAAATAAAAACCTACACTAACAAAAAGGAAGTCATAAATACACCACACAATAGTGGAGGGATTGTAGACAAAGGAGAAGGCTGAAAACCTAAATCTTATTTAGAAAAGTGTGATTTAGGTTTCACAAGAACCTTAACTCCTTGTTCCATGCACCCTAAATTGTTTCCATTTTATCCTTGTTTAGATATAATTTTGAAGCCAAGCCCATAACGTGTTTCTAAACTAGATAGAGGAGGAGAGGCCACATTACTAATCTTATCCAAATGAGAAGTATGATCACTCTTTGAAGAAGATGGCCCATCATCATGGATATGAGGTGGTGGTGGTGTTTGAAAACTTGTTGAAGTAGAAGAGGTGGGAATAGTAGATTTTATTTTCTTAGAAGAAATAGATTGTGTAAATGAAACCAAAGAATCCTTAGGTTTAGATTGTGAGATTTTGTACTCTCAAAAAAAGGAGGGTGTAAAATCTAATGAACCCCAATCATCACCAAAATATGTAATCAAAGGTGAAGCATAATTATGATTATTATTGTTGTTAGGATGATTTGTATTGTTGAAATTAGATTCTTGAGAAGGACAATATTGTGTGGATGCTACAAAAACTACCTTTGGCTCCTCAATCTTTGATGGTGAGATTTTATACTCCCCAATTGAGGTGTAAAATCTAATGAACCCCAATCATCACCAAAGAGTGTAGTTGTAGGTGATTTATGATCATCAATATCATTATCATTGGAAGGTAATGTTTTGAAGATGGAATCAAAATAATAAGAGATTTGGAAATAGGAGGCCGATGTCTAAATTTTGCTTGTAAGCAACTTCCAAGATTTGGATCCACTTTAATCGTATATAGCTTGTTGTTGTAGGTATACTTCATGTTACAATGGAGAGAAGGGGTGAATATAAGAAACCCCTGTGGAAAAAGGTATAAAAACTTGGAAAATATTGTATTATTCTTGAAAAAATATTAATTTTATTGATTTTTTTCTTTTTTTGGGAATAAATATAAATTCAATTGACAAATATTTTGTAATCACTAGAAGTTTTTAGAATCTTGGCAAATTATGTTGGTGTAATTAAATATTTAATTACACTTTATTAAGTTTACTTAGGTCCTAATTAGGTTTTCCTTTAAGGGTTTTTCATCTTGCTTTATAAAAGCAAGTTATCTCATGTAATTCATTATTTTCAATAATATTACTTGCATCTTTTTATGCAAATTGCTCTTTTATGTTTGATTTTCTCCTTGTAGAAGGCTAATCTAGGTTTTGCAGGTGATCTTGGTTTTATTGAGTTTATTAGAAAATCTAATATGGTATTAGAGCCTTGATTTGCAAGCCCCTTCTTGGATCTAGGATAAATTAGACTACGAACAATTTTTTTGGGCATCTTTTAAGGCTTGTGGGTATCTATAATGAACAATATCTTTTATTTCATGTATATTTGAGAAAAATGATATATGGGTTTTGTTCAAAATCATGAGATACCATCTAGGTGTCTACTAGATTTTGTAGATAGTGAGTAGATCTTGCAAAAAATAGTTGTTAATAGCCCAAAACTGTTATTTTCCCTACATGTGAAGTTTTTTTTTTTTGCACCAAATTGCATGTTTTGTCTTTTGGATTCAAAAAATGCTTTCTGGGTTTTGTTGGAAGCATCAAAATATTTTCTAGGTATCCATTATTTTTCACATGAAATGAATAAATTTTTCAAAAATCAAATCAAAAGGGTCATGTCTGCTTACTGTCGGCTGGCAAAATTTACCCCATTATTCAAAAATTCGTAACTTGAACATACAATGTCTATTTTTCAAAAACTTTATATCGTCAAAAATATGATTCCATCCTCTACACAGATCTAAGTTCAATTGGTATTCATGGAGGAGGATGTGAACATTAATCCTTGCATGCAATATTTCCTTTTT
>VDFB02062470.1:0-18905 GCA_007258455.2 Sequoia sempervirens
TCAGTCGACTCAATTGGTTTATTCAATTTTGGCCTTGGGATGCAGTTTCAGAGAGATAAGTTCATTTCACTCAAATAACATTATATTTTAATGTTATATTACCCCCTTGGCCTAATCTCTTAACTTAATGTTGTTTTAAAAGGTGGTCTTTAAGGGGTGGCGCCATCATTGAGATTATTTTATAATTATTAAGGTTGAATTAAAACCTTAAGTTGGACGCCAATATTGAAGTGATGAATTTAATTAATGTCAGTTGAAGCCTTGAAGAAAGTTCGCCCTTTCTTGGGGAAAAGGAATTAGGGTTTCTTGAAGCATTTGGAAAGGTCTTCGCAAATTATAAAAAGGCATCTTGGGTCTTCACTTGGGCATCTTTTGTCTACAGGAATGTTATGCTGCCGGATTGGCTTTGGGATTGCTTCGAGGAATGAAAGCCTCCTAGCTTGGCATTGCTTCTCGCTTGAAAGATAGCGACTAGTGGTGAGATAGTGTAGTTTGAGAGATTTGTATTGGGATTTGTGCATTGTAGTCGGTGTGTAGCTTGTAGATCAGATTTATGCATGTTAGTGTGTTTCTGGAGTTGCATATTTTTCATAGCAGATTGTTATTTTTATTCATAAGTCAAAAAATACAAAAAGAATAGTTCTGGGTATTGTTTAGATCTCTTTGTCTGGGAAGGGCGCACCTTTGTCTTAAGTTTCAGATTTTTTAGAGAAGCATGGAATTTTAAAAGTAAAATCGCCCCTCTTGCTAGGCCGTACCTTTTTGTTTGTCTTGGTTTTCGTGCATAAAATAAATAGGGACTTTTGATCAGCTTTCAGTGTCCTATCTTGAAATTACGCTAATCATTGGGGTTTATTACGCCCGTTTACCGCGTCATTTGGGTGAAATAGAGAGTTATGAGCATTTTAGTGACAAGGATGCGTATTCAAGTTTATATATTTTGAGGTGAGTCTGTCATAATCAGATTTGAGAAATCTGCATTCTCCTTCTTGGATTGGTGTTAGGAAATCATTAAAGGCTTTGTAAAAGATTCCTTCTTGTTGCAGCAATTTGAAGAGCTCTAATACTTGATCTTGTAGGCATTTAAATATTCATTGTAAGCTGAACAGTAGTACTGTCAGCATTTCTCTCAGTCTTACTTTACATTTTGTAATTGCAATTGTATTTCTTTATCTCCGCCCTATGGTAGCTCCTTTCCCACTCCGGGTCAGAAAGCACATTCTGGGTGTTGAGTTACTTTCAGCATTCTCACTTATTTCCCGTAATTGCATTGTAATTCTTAGCATCTCTGTCATATGGTAGCTCCCATTCCATCTCGGTTTGGAAAGCACATTCTTGACGTCGAGTTATTTCAGCTTATTAGTGATAGGGATCCTCTGACCATATGATTGTCCTTCGCAGGCACATTCTTGGTTAGAGTTTTTGTATAAGCATTTCAATTCAGATCCTCTGACCAATGCTCACACCTTGCCCACATCAGGATCCTGGTGTATATTCTGGTTAGAGTTGCTTCAGCATCGTTTTGGTTTAGAGCTAACCTTAACGGGTGCGTTTTGTTTGTAACTTGCAATTGAAAAAACAAAAAAATTTGGCTCGGAATATTTCAGTGGTATCAGAGCCAAGATCCTGCCATCCTGTGAAAGTAGTCAATGATTTAATTGTCAGATGAGTGATAGAGATACCAGACACTACGTACAGAGAGAGATGACTACAGAGAAGTCTTTACTTGAGTTAATGCAGGAGTTGTTTACGCTAATGAAGGATCCTGACATAAGGTGGGGAATCAGAAAGATTTATGGTAAGTTTGAAAGTCGGGATAGAAAGGTGCACATGTCACATCAGAATGATCATGAGCTTGATAAAGATACCTTGGCAGATGAGGAGTTAAGGGTAGAGCCCCATAATACTTCCCTTGACTTGCATGTAATAGGAAGTGATGATGATCAGCTCAGTGAAAAGAGCATCACAGTCTTGAGTCCTAATAAGGATTCAACCTATGAAGGTCTTGAAGCTAAGGGCTTCACAGAAGATTTCAGTAGAACTGTTGTATGGGAAGAGTGCATTGATGAAGAGAATACTAGTGGTGTCCTTGAACTAGCTTTTGATCATTACCATAATGATATTATTGGTAAAGATTCCATAGTGTTTATGCCTCCATTTGTTGAAGATGTGGTGATGGATAATTCTTTTTATGTTGCTGGCCAAAAAGCTCATGAGTTTACACAAGATAAATTTATGTCAAGAGACCAAGAAGACTTCTTGGGTAAGTATGAAGATGCTAATGACAAAATCAGCAACACATCTACTTATGATAATTCCAATGGAGAAAAGAATGAAAAAATATTCAAAGCAATCAGCTTTGATGACTTTAATTTTCAGTACAATGATAGTGAGATGGGAGGTATTGGGCTTGATCATCAAACTAAGCTCTTGGAGGGAGCTACTAGTGAAGATTTCAACTTAAGTGATTTGGGAGTTGACTTATTCAAAGAGTCATCTCTTCGTGAGGAGCATGATAAGCAATTTCCTGTTGACCATCTCAATCAACCCGTTAGCATGTGGGATCCGAGTGTGTTGGCTTCAAGGTATGACAAAGAACCTGTGTGGGATAAGTTTCCCTTTGATCCTGATGAAGACCAAAATATTGTTTGCATTGCAAGCTATGAGGAGGCCGAAGGAGAAGTTGTTTTTGATGAAGAAGCTTACTCTGAAGAGCTCCATGGTGACCCCTTCAAGATGATTGCAGCCACCAAGGAGGATGTTGTTACTTCCGAAACTTTCAAATCAGAATTCAATGATTGTTCGTTTGAGTCAGGGGCTGCCATAGCCTTTGATCAAGAAGACAGTGAGGTGGATGAAGAGCTTGAAGACCTTACGGCTCTTGAAGAAGAAAGGTTTAACGTGGTTTTAGAACACAAGGCTGATCTACCAATGCAAGAAGCTGATTGCAAGCTTGAGGTCAAAGAAACTGTGGAGTATGTTCCTCTCCATGACACTGAACATTCTCCGTTAGTTGAGGATGAAAGACAAGAAGGTTGGAGCAGCTCTGACGACAGCGATGTCACAAAACAAAATTCTGATTTTGAAGAGCAGCCAACCAGCAATTCACCATCTTCGCATTCTTATGAGTGTGAAGGCCAACCTGAGGTGTCCGTTGAAGATGAAGTGCGAGCTCTATCTAGATTTGATCGCACACATAGTCTGATTGAAGGGCTTATTTGGGAGGCTCAGTTGGAAGAAAGGCGAAGAGAAGTCACGGATGAAGTTGCTCTTCCCAATTTGCAACTAATCAAAGATTCCTTGGAGACCATGAAATCCGAGTACATATGCTTGATTGAAGATAGAGATCATGCCGTTGAATCTGCAAAGAAGACCTTCAGTGTTTTTGAAGAAAGGGAGAGTATGGTTGATGAGCTCACTTTGGAGCTTAAATCAACAAAGGACAAGTTGAAAGAAACTCAGTTGGCTCTAAGAAAGGTTGAAGACCAGTTTGCTGATTCCAAACTCTTCAGGGAGCGAGAGAATGAGCAAAGAGTTGAAGAAATCAAGCAAGTAATTGGCGAGCTTGATAGTATTCAAGAGGAGTTTGATCTTGAAGGTTTCACAAGAAAATCAAAGGTTGCATGTGCAGATTTGGAACAGCAAGGTGAAAGGGATGACTTCCAAGTCTTTGACAATCCTCTCTTTGAAGTAGGAGTTGAAGCAACTTTTGCCAATCCTCTCTTTGACTTGAGAAATGAGTCATGTGGTGAAGTGACCGAGCATGAGGTCAAGTATAAACCCCAGTCTATGGATGCTTTGATATCATTACTTGAGGAGGTGCCACACTTTGTGATTAATAGTCTTCCAAGGCTTTTTCATAATGAATGCATAAGTGGGTTTGAGGATGAAGTCTCTACATGGGAAGTGTTGATTCGAGGAGATTTCAACATCTTCGACACCAAGGTGTTAACAAGGCAAGACTTGGTAGCTGCTGGTAACTTCATTACAGCAGCAAGAAGCGATGATTTTAGTCTTATTACTCATGAAGAAGGGAAGAAAGATGGACCAGAACTTGGTGTTTGCATGCTTGTCAATCCATCCCTTTGGTTGAACAATACTTTGGCACATATTAGTCTATTTTTGGATTTGGATTTGAGGTCATTTAATATTTCATGCTCCAATGTTGTTGAAGCTTTCATGGATAGGCTTCAAAGGTTCACTAGCGGAGGCATCAATCTCTTCAGTATGCACTTGATCCTTACTAGCACTTGGGGATGTGTTGAGTTTTCTTTTCAGTATGTTGGAAATCACTTTCAGTTAGGTATCCATGCTTGGGATCCTCAATATGGGTTGATAGAGCTTATTACTTGTGGAAAGAAGAATTTTTGGAGGGATAAGGATCAAAATTTCAGTATTAATGGTGTTGTTACTTTCTTTACCAGCCCCTTGATGGTTCCATTTGTTGATGAACAAATGGATTGGAGAGAAATTTTGAGTAAGGGTCGGAGAGATGAACGATTGATTGCTCTTGAGAGTGATCCTTGGCTAAGACAAGAGCAGATTTGGAGACTCGTGCTTGCTGGTTGGAGGCAGACCAGTCACCGTACATGGGGAGTTACTCTCATTCAAGAGAGTTGGTTCATTACTACTTGTCAAAGAGGTGGTATTGTTCAGTTGGAGACTACTCTAGTGTGTTTTCCTGTCAATTTTGAGGTGTTATCCTGCAACACAATGCTCATCTCATACACTTACACTTGGGAATTTCTTTGGTGCTGCTGTTTTTCCTTGTGCGAAGTACTAAAATCAGATTACACTTCGCTGACTTCAGCCTTGAACAGCAGTGGTTATTTGTTCCTTCACACCTATCCCATTCTCGGAGTTCACCTTACGGAGGTTTGTGAAGCAAATTTTAATAGTTTCTTTACTATATTGGTTCGGGATAGCGAACTTCCACATGCTTTGGCTTTTCATTCTGAGACTCTTGGAGTTGGTACCGTAAGAGTGATTAGAAGTCTTCATGGTGGTGTCGGTATAATTCAGTTGTTACATAGTAGCTCCATGAGGAGACATGAGTATGAGCTTGTTAGGCTCTTGCAAAGGATTGCTTTCCTCCTTGCCAGAAGATTGGAAGATGTCACATTTGCAGTCATGACTTCGTTTATTACCATGTGGAGGTATGCTGAGAAGATTGATTTTGAGTTGAGTAGCTTATCTTTCTTCTTGCCTAGAATTATGATTGATAGTGGTGTGGTTGATACGTGGGTTAGGGCATGGTGGACGGCGAAGCGTATTTGCGTGGCTGCGATCTGGTTCGCGGGTGCTGGTTTGGGTACGGGTTTGAAGGGCGTTGGAGTTGATGGTGCGGCATCTGACTGGTGGTCGCTACCTAAGGCGGATTTGAGAACACAGGATCATACTCGTTTGGGTATGGATCGGTCCTCTTAATTTACTACGGAGTTGTGAATTGAGTATTTAGCAGGGACAAAGCAATTTTGGGGAGAAGCGGTTGTAATGTCCCCTTCTCGAGCATGATCTTCTCAGATGACCGTTGGCCTATTCTGGAGACCCGTAGGCTACTGGGACGGTTTGATTAGGGTTTCTTGTGTGGAGGTTGCGGTTGCTCGTGAATTGGTGATTGAACTGCGGATTCCTTCTGGGTTTTCTGTGAGCTTCGCAGTGATATGTTTCGCTTGGCATTCTGAGCACTTTCTGGAATTTACTATTTTTAGTAAATTCTATTTCTGGCAGTGGTCCTATTGGTCTCAGCACAGTTGACTTTCCTCTTTAGTTGACTCAATTGGTTTATTCAATTTTGGCCTTGGGATGCAGTTTCGGAGAGATAAGTTCATTTCACTTAAATAACATTATATTTTAATGTTATATTTCCCCCTTGGCCTAATCTCTTAACTTAATGTTGTTTTAAAAGGTGGTCTTTAAGGGGTGGCACCATCATTGAGATTATTTTATAATTATTAAGGTTGAATTAAAACCCTAAGTTGGACGCAATATTGAAGTGATGAATTTAATTAAAAAAGTCAAAGTTGAAGCCTTGAAGAAAGTTCGCCCTTTCTTGGAGGGAAAGGAATTAGGGTTTCTTGAAGCAAGGAAGGTCTTCATAAATTAAAAGGCATCTTAGGTCTTCGCGGGCATCTTGCCACGTCTCTACAGGAATGTTATGCTGCCAGATTGGCTTTGGGATTGCTTCGAGGAATGTACGCCTCCTAGCTTGGCATTGCTTCTCGCTTGAAAGATAGCGACTAGTGGTGAGATAGTGTAGTTTGAGAGATTTGTATTTGGATTTGTGCATTGTAGTCAGTGCGTAGCTTGTAGATCAGATTTATGCATGTTAGTGAGTTTCTGGAGTTGCATATTCTTCATAGCAGATTGTTATTTTTATTCATAAGTCAAAAAATACAAAAAGAATAGTTTTGGGTATTGTTTAGATCTCATTGTCTGTGAAGGGTGTACCTTTTCTCCAGTTTGCAGATTTTTTAGTGAAGGCTGTGATTTTTAAAGGAAAATCGCCCTTCCTTGAGGGTCGTACCATCTATCCTTGCCTTGGAATTCGTGCATAAATAATATATGGTCTTTTGATCTGTTTTCAGTGCTCTATCTTGGTCGCCTTCATCATTAGGGTTTATTGCACTTCGTTTCACGTCATTTGGGTGAGAATTGAGAGAGTTATGAGCATTTTGACAAGGATCTGTGTTGCTGGTTATATATTTTAAGGTGCAGGTCTGTCATAATCAGATTTGAGAAATCTGCATTCTCCTTCTTGGATTGGTGTTAGGAAATCATTAAGGGCTTTGTAAAAGATTCCTTCTTGTTGCAGCAATTTGAAGAGCTCTAATACTTGATCTTGCAGGCATTTAAATATTCATTGTAAGCTGAACAGTAGTACTGTCAGCATTTCTCTCAGTCTTACTTTACATTCTGTATACGCAATTGTATTTCTTTATATCTCCGTCATATGGTAGCTCCCATTCCGTCTCAGGTTGGAAAGCACATTCTTGATGTCGAGTACTTCAGCATTCTTTCTTATTTCCGAAGTAATTGCATTTGTAATTCTTAGCATCTTCGTCATATGGTAGCTCCCATTTCAAAATCTCGGTTTGGAAAGCACATTCTTGACGTCGAGTATTTCAGCTTATTAGATGACAGGGATCCTCTGACCACATGCCCGTCGTTCGCCGACACATTCTTGGTTAGAGTTCTTGTATTCAGCATTTCCGTTAAGATCCTTTGACCAATGCTCACCTGCCTTACATCCCGGGATCCTGGTGTACATTTTGGTTAGAGTTGCTTCAGCATCGTTTTGATTTAGAGCTAACCTTAACGGGTGCGTAATGTTTGTAACTTGCAATTGAAAATTAAAAAAAAATTGGCTCAGAATATTTCAAAGTATTTGAATTTCTAGAGGAGATCGAACTTCTTAGAGGGACGCCATCTTGCTGCCTGAAACCCCTGTTTGTAACCAGCATGAGTTGGGTTTGGATGTTGAGCTTTGGGTGCTGAAAAAAGGAGGCTTAGGCGTTGGAGAAACAAGTGTTTTGAGTATCATTGCTTGGGTGTTGTTCGTTGCTATCAAAGAGCCTCAAAGTTGCTGTTGAAAGGGCTTTGTCATGACTGTAATCTCTTATACCAGGTCTGATATTTCATTGTATTATTCTGATATAAAACAGAAAATGAATGCTTGTGTTGTTTATTGCAATCTCTAGTGAAAAGGCATTAGTATCTCGTGTTACTTGTTATTGCAATCTTCTCTTTATGTTGTATACTCTTGCAAACGCATTGAAAACCATCACAAAACATCATTGAACAAGCAAACAGCAAACAGAGATTTTTTCAAAAAAAAAATCAGGGGTCTATGTTACATAGGGCCTAAAATCCAATGCTTGAGACCCTTAACTATGTTAGGGTCCATAATCCAATCCTTGGAACTCTTCAACCATTTGTAGATTCCAAAATCCTAATGAAATCAAAACATCTCTTGGATCCAAAAATGTTCCACATCCATAGTCCAGGTTTAGCAAATCAATTCTTTCATCTACATAGTTCCTCAAACTATCTTTTCCCACCTTTGAGAACCATCCTATCCAAGTCATCCTAAAGTCACCCATAAGATCACCTAAGGCTATCATCCATTTGGAATTTGACATCCCTTTTCAACATGGTCATCCAAATCCAACCATAACCTTAAACCTTTGAGTCCAAAGGGCCTCCCCTTGCCATTCATTTGATCCAAACCAATCCCATCAAGTCATCCACACCAATACTCTAACACGTCAAGCCCTAAGCCAAGACTAATGGCTCTCACCGAAAGGAAACCGCTAGACTCGAAATGCCTGAAGAAAATCCCTTCCATAACCAATCCCTCATAGAATGGTTCCCCTTCCTAGGAGAATCATCCCAACCTCACCATAACAATAGTGATACTAATGAGGACACTCCTAATCAGCTTGAGTATACCATTGATCCCAACAACATCCTTAATTCTGAACAAGGATGTGACCTTATGGAGAGATTTTGAATAAACAAAAATGCAATCCTTATGCAAGTCATTGAATCAGGGGCTAAATTGCCACCTAATTATGACTTCTCCAACCTTAACAGCATAGAGTACCCCAACCCCCTAGGTTGTGCCAATGACCATGCTAACCTTCATCTAGACCATAACACCACATCCCAAACTAAAAGTTCCTTCACCAAGGGAAAAACCTCACATGAGGACAATGCCCAACATAGAACATGAGCCTCCCACCAAAATGACACCCAAAATCCACCACCACCACTAGCTTAGCCACATTTGCCACAAACACATGTTCTAAGGCTAAACAATATACGCTTCTCAAGCCAAATACATCTCCATCCCAAATAGCCAACAAAATTTTCGCATTTGCACTTCCAACATGACTATCCTTGGTTCCCCTCCTAAGATCAACCTAAATTCCTTGGGTCACACACACCAACACCAACATCTCACATCCCCCAAAAACCAATACACCCAACATCACTCACATCAATACAACTCCCAACCTCCTCCACTACCACCTAGCTCATCTTTTGATCATGAGTGGCAAACCATGAAAGATGCAGTCAAAGGACTCTAAGATGGGACCCATAAAAAACCATACACCATTGAAGAATTATGTCCCTATCCTTTCAATCACTCTATTTCACAAGGTTTGTTCCCTCCCTTCTTCAAGATCCCAATATATGACAAGTACAAGGGGAAGGGAGACCCTAGGGAACATGTTAAAGAGTTCTTCATGCCAAGCCAAAAATTGGCACATAAGGACATGTACTTACTATGCCTTTTCCCTTGTAGTCTAGGTGGGCAAGCACTTGAATGATTCTTGCACCAACCTAAGGGGTACATCACATCCTTTGGAGACCTAGTCGAAAAATTCATAAAACACTTCTCCTACAACATGGAACACAAAGTAAGCATGATGGACCTTTGTTAACACCAAACAAAAATCAAGGGAGAGTTTTTCATCATTCCTTCAATGGTGAAGAGCTTTGGCTGGTAGATTCCCATGGCCAATATAGGAAAAGAAAATTATATACATCTTTGTCGCTAGTCTCAACCCGGAATTGGCATTTTATTTACAAGTCTAATGTGTTGCTTCTTTTGAAGAGCTCATTGAAAGGAGCATCCAAATCGAAAAGTACCTCATTGCTAAAGGGGTTGCTAGACTTTACTCAAAGGATCAAAACCAAAATGACAAATCAAAATTTTCCAATGATAAATCCAAACTCTTTAGCAAGAACCAAAATGTAGTCGGTGATGGCATCACTAACTCAAAACATGTCCAAACAGTCCAACAACCTTCATTCATTACCATTTTTTTCTGCATCTCCCAAACCCAAGAAAAAGAGATGACAATTCACACCACTAGGAGAGCCCAATTAACACCACTAGACGACAATTCGCACAAATAGCAACTGAAGATATATCCATAGTACTTAGAGACTATCTTGACATATTTGAATAATCCTATTCTGACATGTCTAGCTTGGAACTATCCTTGATCGTCCACCACCTTGTGGAATGACATAATGCTAAACTGGTCTACCAAAAGATGAAGAAAATGCACCCTAAGGTGACCCTCTTGGTAAAAGAGGAAATTCAAGAGCTAGTAGATGTTAGATTCATCCAACCCATCAACTATCCTAAATGGGTATCCAATATAGTTCCAATAAGCAAGAAGACTAAAGACATCAAGGTCTACACTGACTTTAGAGACATTAACAAAGCTTTCCCTAAGGATGACTTTCCTCTTCCCAATATTGACAGAATAGTGGATTGGACAACCAGTCACAAGATGTCCCTTATGGACGGATTTTCTTGGTAGAACCAAACACAAATCACACCAGAGGAGCAACATAAAATGGCCTTCATCACCCCTTGGGGAATGTTCTATAATAGTGTCATGCCATTTGGCCTCAAAAAATGCTAGTGCCACATATGAACAAGTCATGATAGTAATATTCCATGATATGCTACATGATTTTGTTGTAGACTATGTAGACGATATCCTAGGAAAATTCAAACATAAGGAAAAACATTCAGCTATTACGCATTGTATCTTTCAAAGACTCTACGAATATGAGGTCTACCAAAATTCTAAGAAATGTGTCTTTGGAGTCGCATTAAGAAAACTCCTAGGGTTCATTGTCTCCATATGTGTCATTGAAGTGGATCCCAACAAGGTGAAAGCTATAATAGAAATGCCACCTCCTAAGAATCTTACATAGCTATGCAATATATAGGGAAAGCTCCAAGCCATTAGACACTTTATTGCCCAACTAGTAGATAAATGCCACCCCTTTTCACATTTACTCTAGAAGAAAGTTAGCTTTGAATGGGACCAATCATGCCAAGCAAAATTTGACCAAATCAAGGAATATCTCTCTAATCTGCCAATTGTAGTGGCAACTTCACCCGATCAACCTTTATTGCTATATATCTCAATTATGCAGCATGCCTTGAATGCTCTCAATGTGCAACACAATGATCATGGATGAGAAAATGCCATCTATTAACTCAGCAAAACATTAGTGGGCTGTGAGCTCAATTACTCCCCATTAAGAAAGCTTGCCTTGCAGTAGTTTTTGCCTCCCAAAAACTCTATCACCATATGCTCAATGCTACTATCCATTTCATCGCCAAAGTGAATCCTCTAAAGTATCTACTATCTAAATCAGCACTCTCAAGCAAAATGGCTAAATAGGTTATGCTCCTTAGTGAGTTTGACATTGTATATGTGAATCGAAAGGCAATCAAAGGGCAATTCATTGTAGATCAGTTAGCAAAGGCTCCACTTTTAGATCATCACCCGTTGGTTATAGAATTTCCCAATGAGTCCATTCTTCACATTGAAGAGCAAGGGCAAGAGACTATACTTTGATGGGTCCTTTACCTCACAAGGTTATGGCATAGGCATCCTATTCATCACCCTTCAAGGTGATCTATAGAAATGGAGTGGCGACCAGCCATTTACTACCCTATATATATATATATATATATAACTAAGTTGCTAGGTCTAGTACCAAATCAGGTACAAGTTTTGGGTTTTGGTATGCCAATACAGTAAATAAAAAAATTTCTTGAGTATGGTACATTTGGGTATGGCTATATATTAAATATATATATGCAAAAATTAATACTAAATTGCAAACATATTTGATATATCATATAAAATCATACTTTATAATAATAATGACATTTGATCTTTGATAGTATGATACTTCATCATTGATCAATGATACTATGATAGTCATAAATATAATTGTCTAAGTTAGTTTGGGTCTCCATTCCCAAATCCCCTCATTGTAATCACATTTCTTATGTGACAAGAGATCCCAATAACTAGTGGGGGTTGGGAGTGGAGACTCCAATGGGGTTGAGGGGCAACACCCCCAACGGGATTGAGGGGTAGCACCCCTCGTGGGGGTTTGGAGGCAACGACCCCAAAGAGATCAAGAAGCAGCACCCCACGCAAGGTCCAAGGGTAGTGCCCTTGGCACATTCCCAATCACAATAGAAGGCAGGATCAAGGGGAAGAGCCCCCCACCAAGCCCAAATTAAGGCCTTTGAAACTGCACAAACCTTCATGGTGCGCACCATTTTCACAATTTTATCACTTAATGGAAAAATTAGGTATTTCACACATTTTTGTTTATAAAAATGTTTTAAAAAAATGATTTTTGTTTATAAAATGTTTTTAGAATTTTATTTTATTTTTAATTTTTGGTTTGGGTGGCCCTTGGGTCCCCTTGCGTTCACCCAAGAGTGGACTATGTACGCCCAAGATCTCACCCAAGCCGCTCCCGTCGCAAGACCTATACCTGCACCCATTCAGTATGGGACCAAGAACCCCAAGGGATGTACCCGATAACTTTTATATATATATATATATACATTCAGCCCTTCTATGAATATTAACATCCATTTAAGTTAAGCTGAGAAAAAGAAAAGGTATGGCCAGCCTAGAAATGACTAAAATTAATATTAAAATATTTAACATTGAAAACTCAAATAAATAAGTACTTTGCAATCATCTCACAAATTTTGGAAAATCACACCAAATTGAAATATATTCTAAGAAATCCCACAACCAAAATAACTGAAATTAGAAAATAACTAAACTGAAATCTGGAAATTCTTCAATATTCAACACAACTTTTAAAATCTTCAATTCGCTCCAAAAATTATCTTTTCAAACATATGCAATCCCTAGATAGAATTGCCTCTAAAGGATATGAGGCATTTTGTCCCCAAATCCAATCCAAAAACCAAGAGGATTTTCGTCCTCCAATTTCAATACGAAGAGGGTTTGTGTCCTCCGACCAAAAGATGAACACTAGGTGCTCGATCTTCAAGAAAAGGGGTTTTGACAACAATACAATGGATGATCCTTCTCTCTAGCCAACTACTGCTTTTACAATATTTTGAGGGGAATTTAATATTATTTTCTCTTTTTCCTTTTCTCTCCAAAAATTGATTTGAGAAGTGTCTAGAAAGACCTTTTAAATAAACATTAATTTTGGCCCCTTATCGTATCGACACTTTATAAAACATTTCTTTAATAATAAAACATAAGTTGTGTTTTTCTGAATATAACATAATGTTTCTTTTTGGGCAATTTAAGTTAAATTATTAAATTAACTTCTTAGCTTCAAAGAGGGGACATGAAAACATTGTCCTTCCATTTTTCGCCTAGGCTCTCACAATTTGACAAGTCTAATTTTATCAAATGATAGCTAGCTTTTCCAAACATCCAAGCTAGTAGAAACAATTAAAATTTTGCTTCTCACCATTCACTAACACTAATATAGATGTTACCCATTCATGGGATAATACTAAGAGAGAAAAATGATAGAAATGAGCAATGGAAGGTGTTGAGGGAAGGGGCCAAATTGAATTTTGATGGAGCATCAAAAGATAATTCAAGCATAGTCAATGTTGGGTTTGTAATCAAGGATTTGACTAATGATATATTGATGGGTGGATTTTTGCATCTAGGCACCAAAACTAATAATCAGGCAAACTAGAAGACCTTATAGTGGGTCTCAAGGCACATATGTGGTAGGGATTTGTAGGCTTGGGGTAGGAGACTCAAAAATAGTGACTGAAGCGATTAAGAAGATTTTTCTCCTAAATTGGCATCTACAATCGTACTTAGAGGAAAGACTATCCTAGAATAGGAATTATGATCAGATTTTCTTTTCTCATTGCTACAAAGAGCATCATTTGATGGTGGATCACCTAGCAAATTAGTGGTGGGGGGTGGGGTGGGTGGGGTTTCAATTGCACTTCTCTTCTCTAGAAAGTAGTGATGTAAATGAGTGAAAAAATCTTAAGAAGTACATTTTATTGGATCGACCCCACTAATGCTTGTGGCCTTCTCATGATTAGGAGATTAGTATTTATTAAGAATGGGCCCAATTATGTGATTATTCCATTCAGACATACATGCTTAAGGTTCAATTATTTTTCATTACTCTAAAAGGTGAAGTGGTGTTGTAGGGATTGCAAGGTTTTTAAATGGTGGTGGCAATGTGTATTGATGCCATTTGGTGCTTGGGATTAGTTCCATTCTAGTTGTGTCTTGTGCTCGTGGTGGGTTTTGGGAATAGGTTGATGACTCATAAGGGCAATGAAGGGATTAGTGGAGGAGGAGCAGCCTATCACACTTCTAGCTAAAAAAAATATTCAATTGCCCTTCGAAGGACTTGCTCAAAGTGATGAAGGCAATATTTGGTTCTCATGGGCTATTTAATAACAAGAATCTTAGATCTCAAGGGACCATAATGGAGGTTTTCTTAAGAAATTGAAAGGTGTTGTGATGGATACAAAAGTCAAGGAGAGCCTAGAAGCTTTGCTCCATCTAGAATCTAAGTTTGCAGAGGATCTCGAGGATGTGAAGCTAGCCACCCCTTCAGTGGTGCAACATAAGAAATTGTTTAGAGGGCATTGATATGCAACTTATGAATTCCAAGGTTTTGGCATTGATAGAATATGCACAAGCCCTTGATGCCTTATGCAAGGATGTTAGCTTGGTGTTGAAAAACATGGTGGTTTCTCAATCTAAAGGCATATTAAAAGTGATTGGTGGATACACAATGCATATTCTAGAAGACAATAATGTCATTTGTCCTTTATTGGCATGCATACATGAAGAAAGGTATTAAATTTCATGGGTTGGAGATTGCAAAGGGTCCACAAGTTCTTCTCATGGAGCTCGTGAATATTACTAGGAATGGTGTGCATAATAGGGCTTGTGAACACTAGTCATCCCCTCCACGAGGTATGAAAATGATGCACTGGCGAGTGTCTAAGCTGCCTTAAGGTTGTTATGATCTGGTTTTTTTACTAGGTTATCTCTATTGTTTGTTGTACAAATATTTTGAGCTTGGTATATGTTATGGTGTATCACTATGGTTGTTTATGGGTAGTTTAGTTTCTTATTTGGTTTATCTTGCTTTCCACTACTACACCTGGTCTATTAATGCAATTTCATAATTATATATCTCTATGGTATTTACTAGGTATGGGGCCCCTAAATAGAACCCCTATACTACAATCTAAAAACGCTCTAAATAGATGTCTAAGTAGAACACAATCAAAAGGTTGTTTCCTATTAGAATCTTATAACAAGTTATGGCAAAGCCACACACACATTTTCTCTATAAGTGCATTCCTACCAAATATCCATCATGATTTCATGTCTTTTCATCCTTTGAGCATAGACTAGTCTTCATGCACATGTTACTCATGTAACTTTCACACTAGCACATATATTCCTCTATAGAACCCATGTGCCTTTCATCATTCTCTGTTGTGGAGCGCACTGCTAGGTTTCTTCCCTTGTCTTTCCATATATATGTGCAGAATACCTTCCATCCCACAGTTTGTGCCCGTATTTCTTTAAAATCAAAATAAATAAAATTCATTTTTAAAATTGCAGCCAACAAGAAGCCGCACGCTGACTGATCAAATCGTTACTGGCAAAACATTATGTGGCCTGCAATTATGGTTGCAAGTCACTCCCAAACAATAAAAGGAGAATGTAATAATTTCTCCACCATCAACAACTCACTCAATACAGATGATTTTTACATGTGTTTGACCTTTGCAATGTGTTTTACACATGGGCCCACCACCACTATAGCAAAATTAACAAAATCTCAACCTAAAATGAAATATTAATATAGAGGGTAAACATAATTGCCCTCATAAATCCCTTCTCTTTCCAGCCCACAACGCCTTAGACAAATGCATTTAATATTTCTTGAAACCAATCTATAACAAAGGCTAGTAAATGAATTTACACTTCACTAATGGGTATTTTAATATTTATCCAACACTTCAAACACCATATGAAGACAAAACTTGTACTTCGGGGATGTAAACCATGACTATCAACTAACAATAAGAACCAAATGCACAAAACCAAAATGCAGAACTGGTGCCAACAAGGTCAACACTAAACTATGCATTCTTAAAAAATGAGTTAATGGTGTAACCAGAAGATGAGTACAATGTTGATACAGAACTTTAAGGGATCCTATTAGAATGTTTTCTCAACATCATCTATTTGTACAGTCCATATACAGGTCTGTAATTAGTTTATAGGTCACAATGTGGAAGCATGAATAGAACTGCCTGACTGTCATAATAAAGCTCTTTTTCTTTAATCAAAAGATGGACTTAATTATGACCCTAATTGTATTTTAGGTCAACACTAAACTATGTATTCTTAAAACCATGAGTTAATGGTGTCACCAGAAGATGAGAACAATCTTGATACAGAACTTTAAATGATCCTATTAGAATGCTTCCTCAACATCATATATGCTTCTCCAGTAAAAAATTTGGCAATATGTGATTATCAGATAAGAAAAACTTACTGTCTGCAAAATCTGCAGCCTTGGCTGTGTTGTCTTTCAGAGATTGCCTAAAAACCTCAAATACCATTGGAAACATCAGCATTTGTCTTCTACCAAGCTCTCCACTATAAGGTAGAGTGCCCTTATCTGACAAAAATAGCTTCAATTATTCACAAGAGAAAAGGTATGCAATAATTAAGTTCAAATTTCAATTGATCACAGGCAGTTCAACACACTAGATAGTCCCTATTACTTTAAAACTGGTAATTACAATAATGAGATTAATATTCATAAACTAAAGAAGTTAAAAATAAATCTTAACACATTTCAATTAAGTTGTGAAGTTTGGGCTCTAGAAAGAAAAAGAAAAAAAAAATTACTGTTCAAAGATGACCAAAGTAGGTCAATGGGGATCAAAAAATGAAATCAGTTATGTTAGAGAACTACTAGGGTAAATGAACATACGTTATGAAAAGGAACTATGCACTAAGTACTAAACAGATACAAACAAAACAATAAAGGGAAAACCTAAAGTGGTTAAACACCAAACCATAAGAAATGTGTATCCTGTAGATGCACTCAGTGCCACAAGTCTGCTGTAGCACTGCTGCAAGTATGCTTCAGGTTTACTAAAGTACTGCTGCAAGTATGTTGCAGGTTCTCTAAAGTACAAATAGCCTTGTGAGGAAAGAATCACTAAACAAAGGATGGAACTGATAAACATCAAAGCAGAAGACCCTGAAAAGGGATCAGTGTTGTAACATTGGTTTAGCAATGTCCTGGGGCCAAAGAGCTAATGGCATCACCATCTATCACCATGAAAGAGCCAATGCCGAATCTAAGGATGCCCATAGGCAAATGTCCAATGCCATATGTGGCAAACTGGACAATCCTGGAAGGAAAAACTGGATATTCCCCCTAGAACCTCTCACAACATCCAAGGAAGATGAGCCTCTGATGGGAGAGGAAAAAATAATAATGTGTGCTTGCCTCTATGATCAGAGAGATATAAACAGTAAATCATGTGAGTGTCGCATAGATATTCAAAATGTTTAGAGTCTGGACTAGGCATATGTCAGGGTTAATATCGGAAATATATAGATACATAAACAATCCTGATAAAAACTATTAAAGAAAATGATTCACCAATAAATGATAAACATATATGGCAAAATGGATATTGTCTTCTATAATTCAAATGGCAGCCCGATATGTTGCTCTAAGTAGCATACAGTAAATGCATTTGCTTGGCCTGGTCAGTCTACAACAATTTGGGCTGATTATATGATTTTACAATCCCATAAATGTCAAAAAAGAAAGATGAAATAAAAAAAAATCATTGTCAAAAAAAATTCAACCTTTAGAAAATTCATTGTCCTAACAATAGCCCTCATTTCTATAGTCACAAGATGAGTGTCGATCTTAAATAGGATTTGAAAATGTCCTCTAGCCTTAATTGGCACTTCAAATTGATAGCTGTTCGGTGCTATTCCCTTAAGCTTTAATATAATTACCATACAACTGTTTTTAAAAGGAGATAAAATCACTAAGTTTGAACTTAATTCTAATTCACCGTAATTCACAGAAAACTATATCAAGCATCCCCTTATAAGCATTTAACTAATTTTAAATAATTAGGTTACGCATTAGTGCATAGACAGATGGGAAGTATGATACAATATGCATTGCAAATCATATGAAATTGGTTTGGTAACCAGCAGCTGAAGAGCATATATGTGAAGATCTACAACTTCTATGGCTACCTTGGCAAGATTCATAAGAGAAATAAAACAATGCAAGCTCAAAAAGAATCTCAATAAAGCCAAGTAAAACATTGTCCATGAAGCAAAACATGCATAGAAAAAAACTGCTTAACTCATGAATAATAGCAAACATGAATTTATGTCTCAAACTGCTTATCTGCACTTCTTCAAAAACTAGAATGTGTGCAAATGACCTTCCATTTGAGATGCCTTGCATGCCTGCATTGTTGCAAGAGAAAGAAATTTGGAATGTGTTCAAAAATGGAATATGTTGATAGCTCTGCTGAATATAATCTACTGCTTGCCTGGAATGGTGCTAGTAATAAGCAATCATGTATTAGTTATCTACTTCAATCTGCATCTACAATTATGTATTTGTCCAATATCAGTTACTCGCTAATAAAATTAAGTTGCAGATCTTCCTATTTCCTTGTGAATTGAAGGTACCTTTCAATCCTAATATTCCAAATAGATATGGACATCCAAGATCAAGAGAAAACTATCCAGCAAAGGACCATGGTCTAGTAGCAAGGTTAAAGCAATTGCCACAACAATGACCTGTGTCCAAACCTTGCCAGACTCACTCCCCTGCTGATTATGTTGTTGGGCGATTAACTGGACAACCAATTGACAAGGTGTAAGAGACCAGGTGTCTCTCAACCCGATCACCAACTGGTGCTGCTAAGTTTTTGTTTGTTTTTGGTATTTTATGATTTTTGGTGGTTTTTTGCAGCAATAAGGAATTTGCGATTTTGAGAAATA
>VDFB02062472.1:0-11928 GCA_007258455.2 Sequoia sempervirens
CCTTAATGTCTCTTCAACTTGGGGGATGTATATTTTTGTAACTCTACATTTATTAATAGATTATCTTTATTAGCATCTAAGTATTCATCTTCCTCATTATTGGGTTGGTTTTCTCCCAAAATTATAAGGTTTCCACATGCCAAATTTAATTGTTTTTACTTATCATCTCTTTATCTTTTGATCTTTTTCAGATGCTTAAATATTAATTTCCTCCCTCCATATCCCATCATACCTACTCATTTGAGTATTCCAATGGTCATTGCAAAGGTTTAATGTGCTCCATCTAGAGATTGGGGTTACCAAATTCTCAAACCCATTATTTATTATGACCCTGGGTTGGAACTAGTTAGAATCTTCATTGGCAACCAACCCCTAGGCTCTCCCTCTTCTAGGTTGAGCACCACTACTTCTAAGCCTCTCCTTTTTAATACAATATATAGTTTCTTTCATCTAATCCTGTAAGATTCATGTTTTTTGAAGACTCTCATTCTTTTAATTATTTCATCATTTTTGTCTAATTTTATTTTATGTTTCCAATTAGGGTTATGGATTATTTTGGTTCTTCAATATTAATGAGCATCATCTCTATTAAGTATCATCTTACCTTTGTCCTAGGGGTTTCTTTAGTTGTTGCCCTCTTGGCACTCTCCAATACCTTTCTTCTCTTTCCTAGATTTGGTTAACCCTTGTTACTTCTTCTTTTTCCTTCTCAAAAATGATAATCTTTTAGCTCTCTTCCAATCCCATCCCAATTTCAACAAGTGAACACTTACTTTCTTGCCATCACCCTTTTCCATAATTTTTTATTGATTTTTATTTGTCCTTAATTCCTTTCTTATCCATCCCAATCATAAAATATATTTGTCTCAATGATCACATCCTTTTGAATCTCCCCATATTCCATTATCACCCCTAGGTGTATAACCCCTCACCAAGGCTTAGCACCTGGTATGTACTACCACATATCTCAATTACTACTTATCATAGCACTCTGTAAGGCATTAGCAAAGGGGAAAACTAAGTAAACAATGCCTCTACGCTTCTAAATAAGATATTGCATCTAAGATTAAGAAATTTAAACTAAATTAAACTACAAAATCTACAGAAATTTATCCTATTGCTCTCTAACTCTAAAGACTGAACTAATTTATTTAGCTCTCAGATTCTTAAGCTAATTAAACTATTTAGTGACACTTAGAGAATGAGAAATTAAACTAAGATGATTCTAATATGATTTAAGTATGCAATTCTATGCTAATGGCAGCCATGACTGCAAAAGGATGATGCTTGGTGGATGCTGGATGGTTGCTTCAATGCTGGATGGTTTGGATGCTTGAGTGCTCTAGAAACCTGCAGAGTAAGATTGCATTCGTTGGGATCCTTTTCTTGTAGCCCAAGAGCTATATTTATAGCTTTCACGGCAACACAATTGCACAGGAAACCGGGATGAGGGGCTGTGATTTCCTCTGGAGAATCCAAAGGCATGGGATGAGAAGAAGGAGCTGATCATGGAGAATGGTTTCTCCCCATGAAAACACTAGGCAAGATAAGAGGGAAGGTGGGTGGAAGGTTGTTGAGAGATCTTCCTGCAGATTTTCCCTGAAGCTTTCCCGTGAATGGCAGTGCCATTAATTTGATTAGTGAGAAATAAATATTTATTGGTGAGTGAATAGTGCAAATTTTATGCATAAATTTAAATAATTTTAATTTATTTAAATTTAGCAAAAGGAGGAATAAATAATTTAATAAATCAAACTATAGGGTTTGTTTTATTAAATTAAAAGGGGAATGATAATTAAATAAAAGATTTTTAGCAATCTTTATTTAATTAAGAAGAAATGTGATTTTAAATAACACAAATTATTTAAATTGTGTATTTAATTTTAAGATAGAAGTAATAATGATAATAATTAAATAAAACAAAGTTTTTAATTTTGTTTGTTTAATTAAGAGAAATAATATGATGAAAATGATAATAATTAAATAAAACAAAGTTTTTGATTTTGTTTATTTAATTAGGAGAGAAAAATAGAAGAATTAATAAATGAACTTAATATAAATAAATATTTCTATTTATTTACTAGTAGAAGAATTTAAGATTAATTAATCAAATAAGTAGTATTCAATTAATTAGATTCTTCAGACCATTTTTAGGTGTCTACATTTTGCCCCTCTTTGAAGTGATGTGTTTACGCAGTGCTTCAAAGAATGATTTTGCCTCAACTGCCAGTATTGACGAAAGGTTTTTAAAGCGTGCCCCAAACTTGCCCCAGATGATGAATTTCGAAATGATAGTGATATATGACCCCTCGGGAGATAAATTGATGAATTTTGGATTTTTTATGAGTTTTCAAGAATTTCAAATTTTTCTGATGATTTGATGATTTTGATAATGGTTTGATGAAGAAACAATGATGAAACAATTTATCTCCCGATAAAGAAATAATGATTCCTCTAGTTGATTATGATGATGATTGATCTGATAAAACAGGATATGATCGATAAGTCAACAATTGATGATATAGGTGAATCAATAATTGATGATGATGATGACCTCATGAATCGACCGAAGCGTCGATACCCAATCATGAATATCTTCAATTGAAATTCGATGATGATAGTGATGATATTCAGTATAGTCATCCTGGACTTATTGAGTCTCTAAAAGTAAATAGAATAGGGATAAGGGAAGAGATAATGAAAGGAGAAGATGAAAAGTAAGTAAGCACAAATGGATTCAAGGATAAACGTGATGTTGCCCCAGTCAAGTTGCAAGCCAAGATTGAGGATGATGATGATGATGATGATTGGATAAAGGCTTGTAACAAGGTTGATGTGATTAAATGATTTGTGCTAGAATTAATAGATTAAGATTGGATGGAATTTGAGATGACTAAAATGAAAGAAAATGATTCAGAAAGAGATGATATCCTAAGAAATATTGAAGAGATGGTGATATGATGTAGAGAGGGAATACGTGTAGCGTTTGAGATTGAAATGTGGTAGCTTTGAAACAATCTATAAATGCATATGCAAGACTAATATGGATGCAATCTATTTTATCATGCAAATCTATTTTACCATGCAAATCTAAGTGTCATTTCAACAATTTTTTGATTTTGCTTTGTATCATCACTGAGCTTTATTTTAAAATGTTGAAAGTGAATACAAGCATCAATGATATGAGATAGACCAATGATGACCTGAGTATTTCTTTCATGATATTTGATATTGCAAGCGAACACAAGCATCAAGGTATAAGATAGACCAATGATGACCTGAGCATTTCTTGCGAACAGACAAGAATTAATCATTTTCTTAAGTGAATCAGAATGTCATCCATGATACTTGGTAGAGCACTTCCGCGACAATTCACAGAATAATAATGACTAACTCACAAAACAACAAACAAAGAAAAGGTATCATTCTTCTTCCTTACTTCTCTAGTTCAATACATCATTGAGTAGCTCCAAAGAAATGATAATCAAATGATAAAATGAAAAGCACAACAATTCAAATTCTACTTAATGTATTTTCAAATCATTATTCAGATTAGATCATCAGTGTTGAGATGTGTGTGCTGATGTGTGCATGATATTCCCAAACGTTTTGACCAAATGATGTGACCTAAAAGTCCTATCCTAGGGGTCTCGGGGACTGATCAAAGATTAGTCTTGCCTACGTTATACATGCAGAGACCACGTAGTTCGACTGACACAAATTCTACTTTCTAACTGATGTAGACTCTATTTTTGTGTTTTTGATTTTTCTGATGTTTTTGGATTTTGATGGATTTTTTGATGTTTTTGGATTTTTGGTTTTCTGATGTTTTTGGGATTTTTGATTTTCTGATGTTTTTGGATTTTTGATAGATTTTATGATGTTTTTGGATTTTGATTTTCTGATGTTTTTGGATTTTTGATAGATTTTCGGATGTTTTTGGTTTTTCTCAAGATATTTGATTTGGAATGAGATGGTATGACCGATTGAAGGAACAAGATGAACCACAATAGAGGTAATGCAACCATGGATAAATGATAGATCAAAATGAAAGTCACTGCAAAACATGTCACACAAGCAACATATCTCTTGTTGAAAGATGACAATAGTTGATTGATTAATATGCCAAGAATGATTGATTCCATAAGGCATGATGATGATAAGTACTTAGGATTACTAATATCCTCTAAGTACAAAAAGATTGATGATTGTTGACGATTGATTGACAAAAGATATGAGGATTGGATAATGTTTTACAGCTAGGCTCAAATATGATTTGCATGATAAGATTCAAGGTTGCAAAGGGACATGATGACATGGATTTTGATAAGCTAGGAGATATGGAATGGAAGAATGCAAGGATAACAAGAATGAATGGTGATGATCAAGATCAAATAGATAGACACAAAGACCAAGTACTTTGCCCCCATTCTTCATCAAAACCAAGGATGAAAAGAAAGGATGTATCTAGTAAGAATGATGGAATATGGATGAGATAAAAGATATGGTATGAAATATATGGATAAAGCATATAGGATAAGCATATATGATGTTCAAGAAGATTCTTAACCTTATCAAGATCAAAAGTGGAAATGTAAGGAATGAGCGTAGAAAGGATAATGACCATGAATGATAAGATGGATGAGACTTGCCCCTAAGTGTAGAGTGCAAGAGGAACATGGAAGATAGGATATGGATGATAGGGAGATGGAGGAAGGACTTTAACATTGAGTTTCACAACCAATTATCCCTTTAATTAACCATGGCAATGGGGATTAGACTCATAAATGCTGGTAGATTAATGGTATGATGGAAGAGACTAAGGATTTATGCAAAGGTTTGGATTAAGGGGAATGATGGGGGATGAATGTTGGATAATGGATAGATGGAAAGTATGACAAGCTCAACATTGGCACACACCTTGAAGGATGGTGGAGTGATGGAGGAAGAATGGATTTGGAAAGTGATAGGTTATTATATGGAAGATTGGAAGAAGCTTTTGGATAAACGAATTTGGATGCCAATTTTGATTTTATTGCTTCTATGAGACTTTTAGGAATCCACATGATTTTTGACTTTGATATTTGCTTAGTGGGCCTTTGTGGCCTTGAAATTTTTTCCTTTATGGACCTTTGTGGTCTTTGAAAATTCCTTTTTTTCTTTGATGGGCCTTTGTGGCCTTTTGATTTTTCTTTTGATTTATGGACCTTTGTGGTCTTTGAAAATTTCCCTTTTGCTTTGATGGGCCTTTGTGGCCTTTTTGATTTTTCCTTTGATTTATGGACCTTTGTGGTCTTTGAAAATTTCCCTTTTGCTTTGATGGGCCTTTGTGGCCTTTTTGATATTTCCTTTGATTTTGGATCAAGTTTTCTTTTATTTTTGCATGTCTCTTCGAGGAGACATGTTGATCCTTTGATACATGTGGATTTTGATATAGAAGCTTCTGATATTTGGCACCCAAATTGCTTCCAAGAGCAATGGGAGGGGTGGATTGAGATGAATGGTATGAAGGTATTATGGATGAGTTAATGTGGGTATAATTTTGAAAGGGCATCAAGGATGTGTGCCTTTGTTGTTCTTGAGGAATAGGATATGGACCTAGGATAGATGGAGATTTTGATGGACTAGGATAAGGACCTAGGATAGATGGAAAGTTTGATGGACTAGGATGAGGACCTAGGATACATGGAAGGTTTGATGGACTAGAACACTTAGGTATATAACCAAGGCCATGGTGATATGGGTGTTTTTGAATAAAAAGGGGTTCTAGGATACCTTGTTCATGAATGCCTAATCCTTTGCCTTTGTAGTTCATACTTTGACACATTTGTTTTCCAATGGGATATGTATTGTTTGTGAAACAATATGCAAGTCCATTTTGGGGAGGATATGATATGGATGAGAGGTTAGGTGTTGGAAGTAAACCGGAATGGATAAAGGTGGAGGATCCTAATTTATAGGTGTGGGGTTCATGGATAGCTTGAATAGGTGCGATAGAATCTTGACATGGGGATGATGGGATATTTTGATCTTGACTTGGAAAAGGATCATGAGGTGGTATGAAAGACATATCGTGATCTTGAGAAGGATAAACATCTTCATGGGATGAAAGGGTATCCTTGAATGGAAGCATATCTTGATCTTGATGAGGAAAGGAATCATTAGATTTTGTAGAAAGTGTGTCTTGATCGTCAATTGGTAAGAAATCATTAGATAGGATGGAAGAACTATCATGATCTTGTGATGCAATAGAATCATGATATGGTATGGATTGATTAGATGATGTGGAAAAGGAACTTGGAAGGATACTTGTCTCTTGAGATGGATGTGAATTATTTTGGATGAAAAGTGAAAGGAGGGGATCGTCATAAGATTCTTTAGAAATGGGATCTTGATCAAAGATGGGAAGACTTTGTGAGATTGTGGAATCATTGGATGGAGTAGAAAGAATATCTTGACCTTGATGTGTAGGGGAGTCTATGCTAGCATGCTTTGGATTGAGAGATTGACATGAATCATTGGATGTTGAGGATATGATAGAAGAAGGTGATTGGATGGAATTGTTAACTTGGGTGAAAGAATCTTGAGGTTCATTTTGGCTTATGGTGGATGGAGATAAATGCGTGACATGATAAGATTGTTCAATATCATTTGTATTTGAGGACTGAGATTTGGGCTTATTGAAATTTTGGAAAAATTCAAAGATATTGAACTTGGATGATGGAGTTGTTGGTGAAGAAGGTATCATGTTCATTGTTTGGTCCAGAGGATATGGGTAGATGTTTGGCATTAGATATCTCTTTGTGGTTGTTTCCCATATTTGTTGTTGAAGGTTCTCTAGTTGATAAGCTAAAGCATTCAATTTCTCCTCATCTATTTCAGCCATGGTGGTTTGTGTTTCTTTTTGGGATGATCTTATCTGTTTTTAATGAATGAAAACACATCAAGCAAGAATAGAGTAGTTGTTTTAAAATCCTAGATTCTTAAACAAAGAGTGTATGTTCAAGAAGCAAACATGATTCTTCTTGATTTTCACTGGTTTGATAACAAGATAAGACAATTTTAAATAGACTCACTCCTAGAGACAAAAGGTCATCGTTATATACTCGAACGGCCCACAGCTTGGAATTGCGTCGACTCACATAGCCATGTCACCCCCTAGAGGGTGCCCGTGTTTTTGTCTTTTCCAAGTGCTTACTCAAAGTGACGGAAGTGGATACCGGATCCCCTGAGCAAACAGTCCTTGGCAATTATATGGTGAGTGCTTGAGGGTAGATTCTTCCCCGCCCCTGCACCGCCGAGTATTACAATGTTTAGAAACTGACAAGCGTGCTTCTAGTTCTAGGTTCTTAGATAGGGTTTCCGTTCGGAGCGGCAAATGGATAAACTCCCTCGAGAGACCTCCCAATCTTTAGAACAAAGATTTTGGGGATGGTTATCCTGCACACTTTCGTTGAAAGAGGGTTTCCCCAAATTCACATAAATTTTTAAGTGGGTTGGAATACCATGGCTTTTGGTTGTCCCCACTCAGGTCGTTCCCGTAGGGTGAGTACTTTTTCCCACTACGGCAGGCCTGTCTAAAGGTTTTAATGAAAGCTTGAAAATGCGCAAAGTAAAAGTGATTTTGGTATTTTGATGTACCCAGTCAAGGGGAGAGCATAAACCTATCACCCAATCACAGCAAAGAAGTTGTTCTTTTTTTTTTTAAAACCCAAAAGACAAATGATCTAATCTATATGGAGATATTGCTCCATAAAAAGCATGATGTTCAATTTTAATCCCACAAGAAATGATGAAGTTTCTATCCTAGGATTGATCAAATTTTATCCATTTTCTATCCTAGGATTGATAAATTTTAATCCATTTTCTATCCTAGGATTGATAAATTTTAACTAAAAAGAGACCAAAGAACAAAAATCTTGGCCGCGGATGCGTCGGATCCAGAAAACCGTAAACCTTAGACCAAGTTACAATGTGATTTGACTTTAAATGTAAAATTGAAAATTTTAACTCTACAAAAAGTGATAAAAACATACACCATTGCATAGCTTATGAAATTCTACCCCATTTCAAAAAAAAAGCATTGAAAAAGACATTCATATGACCAAGATATGGCCATTTTAAGATTGACTATCAAAACCCTAAATCTGATGCGCTAAAACAGAGACCGGGCGCTGGAACAAAGACCAGGCGCGCTAAAACAGAGACTGGACGCACTACAGAATTGTCCTAAAGCGCTAGAATAGTGGATTGGCGTGCTAAAATAGTTGTGTGGTGCGCTAAAACAGTTGCACGGCGCGCTGGAATAGTAACGTGGCACGTTGGAACAGTAACTCGGTGCACTATAACAGAAACCTGGCACGTCGTAACAAAAACCCGGCGTGCTGTAAGAAGTCACGGTTCTGCGAAAACTTTCACGCTGATACTTGTAGGACACAATTTTCAAAATTTAATCAGAATATGGGGTTAGGCCCCACGGTGGGCGCCATTTTGTAAGCGGTAGAATGGGGGAAACAAACTAAACTATGCATCTACGCTTCTAAATAAGATAATTGCATCTAAAACTTAATAAATTTAAACTAATTTAAACTAGAAAGCTTCAGAAATCTATCCTATTGCTCTCTAACTCTAAAGACTTCTCTAATTTACTTAGCTCTCATATTTGTAAGCTAATAAAACCATTAAAGTGACACTTAGAGAACGAGAAATGAATTATTCTACTCTAATATGTTCTAAATGTGCAAATTCTATTCTAATGGCAGCCATGACTGCAAATGCTGGATGCTGGATGAATGCTGGATGAATGTTGGATGATTTGGATGCTTGAATGCTTGAATGCTTTGGAAACCTGCAGGGTAAGATTGCATTAGTCGGGATCCTTTTTGTGTAGCCCAAGAGCTGTATTTATAGCTTTCACGGCAGCACAATTGCACAGGAAACCGGGATGAGGGGCTGTGATTTCCTCTGGAGAATCCAAAGGCATGGGATGAGAAGAAGGAGTTGATCATGGAGAATGGTTTCTCCCCATGAAAACACTAGGCAAGATAAGAGGGAAGGTGGGTGGAAGGTTGTTGAGAGAACTTCCTGCAAACTTTTCCTGAAGCTTTCCCGTGAATGGCAGTGCCATTAATTTGATTGGTGAGAAATAAATATTTATTGGTGAGTGAATAGTGCAAATTTTATGCATAAATTTAAATATTTTTAATTTATTTAAATTTAGCAAAATGAGGAATAAATAATTTAATAAATCAAACTATAGGGTTTGTTTTATTAAATTAAAAGGAGAATGATAATTAAATAAAAGATTTTTAGCAATCTTTATTTAATTAAGAAGAAATGTGATTTTAAATAACACAAATTATTTAAATTGTGTATTTAATTTTAAGATAGAAGTAATAATGATAATAATTAAATAAAAAAAAGTTTTTTAATTTTGTTTATTTAATTAAGAGAGAAATAATATGATGAAAATGATAATAATTAAATAAAACAAAGTTTTTGATTTTGTTTATTTAATTAGGAGAGAAAAATAGAAGAATTAATAAATGAACTTAATATAAATAAATATTTCTATTTATTTACTAAGTAGAAGAATTTAAGATTAATTAATCAAATAAGTCGTATTCAATTAATTAGATTCTCCAGACCATTTTTAGGTTTCTACACACTTAAGCTAAACTTAGGAGCTCTTTATTCAATTAACTAAATGCTTTTCTATGTTAACTGAAATGAGTTATTATTAGATCATTTTGTCTCATCGCATCTGATGTTGACACTTTTCTTGAACTAATCCCTTTACCATTTAGTGTTGCTCCTATATAACACTCAACCCTCATTGTATTATCTTTCTTATGTTCTCTCAAGTTTTCATATCTTTTGATAGTCTCCTCTTACATTCTGTAGCTTTTTCTTGTTGGGGAATATAACCATTTTTTGTTTGTAGATCTCTTGTGTGAAAGGTGTCTTTGTTCATTGTTTGATCCTATGGTTCATGTTTTCACAATTCTATCATGGTATCAAAGCATGGATTTAGCGAACCCCTTCTCGAATTATGAGGTTTTTTTTTCCTTTAATGAGGGTTATAGGCTTTAGATATGGAATCCCCTTTTCTTTTTTTGCAAATTTTGGAGATGGGAAAAATTTGGTCCATTTGGAACCAAAATAGAGTCTTCCATTGGATTTATAGTCATCAAGAAAGTCATATTTTCCTTTTGTTTGGCTCCTGAGGTTAAACTTGCAAGGGTTTGAAGCAGTTGTTTTTCTTAGATCCAAAGGGTAGCTAGGATTTTGGAGCATTTTGAGCAAAAAAACCTCATGATTGCATTCAAGAGGCTGATTAAATGAATTTTGACTATAAATTCATCGTATTTCGGTGTCGGGAGCTTTAGGGGTAATTTTTTTTGCCATAGGGGTTGTACAACCCTTGTACTACTCTATTGGCATGATTTTCCAAAAAAAAAAATTGGGTGGCCACCCACAGAGCAACACATTACATACAGAGTGGCACCCAAGAGGTCATGCCCTTGCAGCATTCGCAGTGATCACTAGTGCCGACGGCTTGCCTCTAGTGGTCAGGCTTAACCACTGACAGGGGGGCTACCAATTTTTTTTAAAATTTAATTTTTTAATAAAAAGCTGCCCTAGGGTCATATGGGCGATTAGTGTCCAGTCCTTGGGGGGCTAAAACATTTTTTATTTTTTGTAAAATAAGTAGAATTGGGAAAATGAGCATAACTTTTTGCTTGGGTGTCAGATTTTGACAAACAAGATATTGGCAGAAAGTTGGTTTCGTCAAATTTCCAATTGTGTGGTTCTCATCACCTATTTTTTCTTTTGGTGCATTCTACAACTTGTTGAAGCCAGAGATGTTGTTTTCAATCTCAAGTTATAAATTTTGACCTATTTCTTTGTTTTTCATAATTCTAGTGGGACGATCTTTCAAAGCTCTTCACAACCATCCATGCACTTTTGCAGATTGCTCTCCAAGTACATTTTATTCAACTTTTTTTGTTTTCACATTTTGGTGAATTACTTGGACGTATTAGCTCTTGGAAACTTTTCGTCTACATGGGATGGCTCATTTTTGGCTATTCTTCATGTATTTACAATATTATGTCCTATTTAGGCATTGTAGACATATTTTTCATGCACATTCTCTTTTGTAGATGCACTAAAATAAAGTGCCATTATGGTGTATACTTTTTTGGGGATTTGGCACATCTTGTTGTATCTTTTGTATTCACACTATGATATAAAGTTCCATGGGTGGTTGATGTTTTCCTTTGGTTTTCCATAACATCTTTTCCAAGTGAGTGTCCCTTCCATGACAACAATGAATCCTAGTGATTCTTGCCTCATGCAAGTGTGCCTTAGTTTGCACACCCTTTTATTTGTAGGTTGTTTCTTCTATATGCACTTCTTGGTTTCACACAATTTCAATGTAGATGTCTTGGCTCTCCATTTTTAGTATTATCGGGGGTTTCTATTTTTGGTGCTAATGCTTCTTTGGTTTCACATTAGAGTGATCTTTGTATCGAGTTCTTGTTCCTATGTACTTTCAGATGTAGCCCACATCAGTGACTGGTTACATGCATTTTGGGTGAGATGGATCATTTACCATATGGAAACGCTTGTTCTTGTTTCTAGAGGCAACCTTCCATTTTCATTTAATTAGAGACTATTGGTTCATGTACTATTTGTATCTTCAAGTTCCATATACTTTTCCTTTATTTTCCATCTGACTTGACTAGTGTCATTGGGGACACTCATGTAGATCATTGTATCTCTTGATCAATGTTCTTCAAACTATTTGGTACCTATATTTTCAACTTGCATCTTACATGTTGAGTATTGTTGTTGGGGTCACTCATAAAAATTCATGTACCACCTATATCTTTGACTTCTAGATGTTTTCTTTTGTTTGCTATC
>VDFB02062473.1:0-14485 GCA_007258455.2 Sequoia sempervirens
GAACCATAGTGCTCAAGTACGGTCTACGTGAAAGTGCATCCGCCACTATGTTCTGTGTACCTTTGATATATGAAATATCAAAGTCATAAGCCTGCAACTTACTGACCCACTTCTTCCCCTTAAACTCTGAATCTGACTGTTTTTAGGTTTTTCTGAAGGTTTTTGATTTTTTTGCAATTTTTGAGGTTTTTGCATAAATAAACAAGAATGCGATTTTTGCAAGGAATATGGAATAAATTCTCTAAAAATAATTTAACTCTGTAAATCACAAACCCTAACACAAATACTGAAGCTATATCATGTATTATTCTTCTGCAATGATTACATAGAAGATCTGGTAGCATGCAAAGTAAAGGCAATGAGTTTTATCAAATTTGGAACCTGATATTTTGCTGCAGCTGAAGTACAGATCTGGTACGGCTAAGATCAAAAATGCCTTTCTCCCTCAGACTAGTGGTTGCAGATGACTCTAGCTAGGTAGGTGCTCCCACTGGTGAAAGTTTGAAACCAATACAGAAGGCGTTTCTCACAGGAAAAGGAAACACGTCTTTCTCTACTGGTACGGCCTGTCAGAACAGTACGGCCTGCAGCAGTAATTAATGCAAATAGTACAGCTTCCCTCTGAAACTCCAGAAACTCAGTAAAGATAGGCGCCTTTACTGGTTTGATGTCTTCTGAATGAATCCTCAGCAAATCCTCTGAAATAATGAATGCTCAATGACGTTCTATGACTTCCTCTAAATGAAGAAATCTCTCAGTTGCAATAGATCAAGTGTTATTTCACACTCTCTGAATTGCTTCCAATGGAGATGGCTCGTTCCCCAAGGAATTCGAACGCGAAACCCTAAAGTCTCAGGCTGTTATGATCAGTCTTAATGCAAAATTTGCTGCCAACAAGGTATTGTCTAAATTTTGCTAAAGCATGCATAATCGCGAGCATCTCCTTATCATATATGTTGTACAATCTCTCGGGTCCTCTGAGCTTGCGGCTCTCGTACACAATCGGGTGCTTGTCCTGCATAAGCACCGCACCAATGCCCTCACCTGATGCATCACATTGAAGCTCAAACGGCTTCGTAAAGTCGGGTAGTGCCAAAATAGGGCATGTGGTCATCAGCTCCTTGAACTTCACAAAGACATCACGTATAGCCGAGGAAGTCAAAACAAATGCCCCTTTTTCATCAAATGTCATCGGGCTGCGTAGTGAATAACCGATTCCGCGAACCTCACGGTAGAATCCACACAAACCGAGAAACCCTCTCAACTGTGTCAGGTTTGCCGATGTGGGCCAATCAACAATGGCGCGGATCTTTTTAGGATCCATACGCACTCCATCTGCACTGATAATATGACCAAGATATAGCAATTCGGTCATTCCCAAGTCACACTTGGATTCCTTGGCGTACAAGGACTCCCTCTCCAAGATACTCAATACTGTCTCCAAATGAGCCAAGTGCTCACATGGGAGAATCTGTATATATGGAATATCGTCGAAGGGAATGCAAGGAACCCGAACCTTATCCTCTCGGTACGTGAATGAAAATACTACGATTTCCAAGAATATAGGTGAAGTGGGTAGTGAATGGAAATGGCATCACTACGAACTCGAAGTGCCCACAATGACATCTGAAGGCTGTCTTCTCTCTGTCCTGCTCACGGACTCTGATCTGATGATAACCCGACCGTAAATCAATTTTAGTAAAATAACAGGCACCATGGAGCTCATCAATAAGCTCATCAATCCTCGGTATCGGGTATCGGTTCTTGATTGTCCTCTTATTCAAGACCCTGTAATCAATGCACATGCGCAACATTCCATCCTTCTTCTTCACCAATACAACAGAAGAAGCGAACGGTGACTTGCTTGGTCGAATGTGACCCATAGCAAGTAACTCCTTTATGGTCTTCTCTATCTCATCCTTTAATCTTTTAGGATGCCTGTAAGGAGTTATCATAACGGGTTTCACACCCTCCTCGAGCTCAATGATGTGCTCTATCCCTCTGTCTGGAGGTCTACCTGGCGGAATATCACTGAACACCTTGTCATGCTTGATTCTCAACTTCTGAATGTCAGGATGATATTCGGTCTTTGTTATTTATCCCTCTGTAAAGGGGCTAAATGACCTGGCCCTCTACCATGTCATGGCATGAGCCACAGCTCCGATTCGTGAAAATTGTTTAAGATGGCTGTCGTGTGCCTTAAAGAGTAATGTGTCTTCCGTCGACCTCAAAGCGGATCTCCGTAATGTCAGCAGGGCCGAGAAGTGTGACCTCCTCCAATGAATGTAACCACTTCATTCCCAAGACCAAATCAATGTCCCCCATATTAACAACGTAATAATCTGCCTTGAACTCATAATTGTTCAAGCGTAAAGGGAGATCCTTAATCATGCGCTCGCATCTCAAAGTGTATCCATCTGCCACTTTGACTCTGATGCCCTCGAACTCCTCGGTGATGAGTCCACGTTTTTCAACAAACCTAGCATCTATAAAGTTATGCGTGGCTCCTGTATCCAATAGGGTAATGACCCTCTGTCCTGCTAATACGCCACAAAGCCTGAAAGAACCCTCCTGCTGAATGCTAGATAAACGGGCCTCCTGTACCTGAAGCTCGGGCTCTGTCTTTGCTCTAGGCTCTGGAGCCTCTGACTCTGAATCATCTGAATGCTCTGGCTGTTCAGAATTTTCTGATTCGGAGTCCTCATAATATGCCCACATCACACGATTTGCCTTGCCCTTAGGTCTTAGAGGACAATCGTGACTGGCGTCATATGGTCCCTTGCAGTAGAAGCATAGCTTCTTCCTACGAAGGTCATTCAGGGCCTCACGATCCAAAGGTGGGAATGCTGATTTACCTTTCGAATCGTTTTTATAATCTGATTTGTCTTTGTTATAATCAGATTTATCCTTATTTTTATTAAAGCCCTTATTATCTCTGAATGATGAAGAACCTCTAGAGTTGAATCTACTCGACGGGGCTGCGAACTCCATGTTACGTGCTTTCTTCATCGCCTCCTGTAATGATGGAGGATCAAAGGCTTTGATCCAGCCTCTCAGTGGCTCGGTCAAACCCTCCATGAAGAGTACTAACAGTCTCCTCTCTGATATGCTCGGAACCATGACGGATAGCCTCTGAAAATCACTGATATAAGCCTCGAGACTGCCACTCTGCCTCAACTGTGCTAAGTCTCTGAAGTAGGTTTCCGGATCCTTCCGGTCAAACCTCTCAACCAATCTATCCACGAACTCCTGGTATGTAGTGATCCTGTCATGCTGTAAAGTCACCATGCCGTGGTGCCACCAGTCGTAAGCTACTCCCTCGAGGTGCAGTGTAGCGTATCTAATAGCGTCCCTCTCAGCCATCGGACGCAAAGTGAGGAATGTATCAAGCTTGCTAATCCAAGCTTGGGCTGTCATCTTCCCACTACCATCAAACATTACCAGATTAAGCCTGTTGGTTGCATGTTTGAGATCATTATTCTGCTGTTGGGGTCTCCAATCCTGTCGAGCCCTGTTGTGTTCTCGCCTCTGTGTAACAAAACGGTCAAAAGAGATCCGTTCTCTGACTGCAGGAGGTATCAACTCCCACTCCTCGTTCGCTGCCATAAGGTTATCAGCAAACAAATCCTTGTGCTCATCATCACGAGTACTGACCTCATCGGGCTCTGTCTCGTGAAAGTAGGCCTAGTAGGCCCTATCTGGCATCGTGTCTAAGGCTCTCGTGACCTGCCTCCTCCTGTCATACCGTCCGCGATGTGGTGGCGGTCTCCCTCGAGATTACCCAATCTACGTAGTGCCCACTGTCAATTGCTGCAAGACCTCGATCGACTGGCTGACCTGCCGTATATCTCGAGTGCATGCAAGACCTCTGCATCGTCCTGATCTCTGTTATTCTGTGGGATCTTTGTCCTAGGTATGTCTGTCCTGTCAGCCCTATCATTCCTGTCAGCCATGATTTCTGGCTGCCTGCTCAAACTGCGTTGCCTTTCAATCAAGGCACGTCTGCGAGTATAGTACCTGTATGTATCAAATTCCTCTGGCTGCATGTGATGGCTAAACCCTCAGGATGGCAGGATTTAGCTCTGATACCACTATAGAAACCCTAGTTTCCCCTTAAACTCTGAATCTGACTATTTTTAGGTTTTTCTGAATGTTTTTGATTTTTTTGCAATTTTTGAGGTTTTTGCATAAATAAACAAGAATGCGATTTTTGCAAGGAATATGGAATAAATTCTCTAAAAATAATTTAACTCTGTAAATCACAAACCCTAACACAAATACTGAAGCTATATCATGTATTATTCTTCTGCAATGATTACATAGAAGATCTGGTAACATGCAAAGTAAAGGCAATGAGTTTTATCAAATTTGGAACCTAATATTTTGCTGCAGCTGAAGTACAGATCTGGTACGACTGAGATCAAAAATGCCTTTCTCCCTCAGACTAGTGGTTGCAGATGACTCTAGCTAGGTAGGCGCTCCCATTGGTGAAAGTTTGAAACCAATACAGAAGGCGTTTCTCACAGGAAAAGGAAACACGTCTTTCTCTGCTGGTACGGCCTGTTAGAACAGTACGGCCTGCAGCAGTAATTAATGCAAATAGTACGGCTTCCCTCTGAAACTCCAGAAACTCAGTAAAGATAGGCGCCTTTACTGGTTTGATGTCTTCTGAATGAATCCTCAGCAAATCCTCTGAAATAATGAATGCTCAATGACGTTCTATGACTTCCTCTGAATGAAGAAATCTCTCAGTTGCAATAGATCAAGTGTTATTTCACACTCGCTGAATTGCTTCCAGTGGAGATGGCTTGTTCCCCAAGGAATTCGAACGCGAAACCCTAAAGTCTCAGGCTCAGATCAAAGTTGATCAGTTTCAATTCTCAATAATCTCATAATGCTCAAAACCCAAGGCAAATTCACTATTATGCTGAAAAGTGCGATTTCCTTAAGAATAGGGTTTTAATTAAATATTCACATTTTAATCTTTTAATAATTCAATAGTCTCTGTGAAATATTTTATAATAATCTTTAATTGCCAAACTGGCCCCTTTCCTGATGATGGCGCACCCCTCAATGAGAAATCACTTAAGTTATAATTAATATTATAACTTTATATTATAATCATTAAATAATTAATATTTAATTAATGCAATTAAATATTAATATCTTCCTCGATACTAATCCGATGACTGATCCGTCTGGTGCTGATGAACTCTGAAGTGATTCCGAATACTGCCAAAGCCATACTGCTAAAAATAGCAGGGGTCCCACTCTGCCTGCCAGGAACTGCTAAAAATAGCAATTCTGCAAAAAGTCTCCGATTGAGCCAAAACGAAAGACTACTGATCAAACTATGCTAACTGAAGCTGAGCCAAGCTCCGAAGTGACCCTCTATCCAGTCTATCAGCCTACGAGGGTCGTGTGATAGGCCAATTCCTATACTCCGAGAGATGTCACTGAGAAGGGGACATGACAGAAATACAAGTTCTACTGAAGGCGAATCTTTTATTGTTCAGATGGACTCAATACAATAAAGATCTGGTAGCATGCAATAAGGAAATAGCAATATTTTAATGAAAGAACCTGGCAATCGCAGCAAGCTGGAAATACATAAAATGGTACGGCTTTCACAAGATAGGTGTTTCTCCCTTCGTCCAACAGGCTCAAATGATCCCAGAGACAACTGCGCCCAATCTGGTGAAGATGAAAGACCAAAAGAGAAGGCGGTTTTCACAGAGAAGAAAGTACGGCTTTATTAAAGGTACGGCCTGCTGCAAATGGTACGGCTGACAGCAGCAATAAATGAATTTGTACGGCTCCCCTTAAACTCCCCAGATCTCCTTGAAATATGCGCCTCAATGCATTAACTCCTCTGTACTGGATTACTAACTGAAAACCCTGAAGATAAATGATCTCTGAAAGCTCTGTAATTTCTTCTGGATGAAGAAATCCCTCTGCCTGGCAATAAATCGGATGATATTTCACACCCTCTGAATCGCTCTCACTGGAGATGGCTCGTTCCCCAATGCTTTGAGACTGAAACCCTAGGCTTCTGTGCTCTACTCAAGACTTGATCAATTTTCAATTCACAAATGACATAATGGCTCGATTTCCAATGAAAAATGCCTTATACACTGAAAAGTGCGATTTCCTTAATAATAGGGAATCATTAAAATTTCGACTTCTTATTCTTTTAATATTTCAATAGTCTCAGATGTAATTTTTGATTATAAAATATAATCGTCAAATTGGCCCCCTTTTCATGATGGGCGACCCCTTCAATGAAATCACTTAAGTTATAATAAAATATTATAACTTTATATTATAATGCTTCCACAATTAATATTTAATTAAATCAATTAAATATTAATATCTCTCTCAATATGTACCCGATGCTCGAGTCGTCTGAAGCTTTCAACTGAGGAAGTGATTCTGCACGTAATCCATCCATACTACTAAAAATAGCATGGGTCCCACGCTGAGTGCTGAATACTGCTAAAAATAGCAACTCAGGCTAGAAGTGTCCGAACGAGCCCGAACGAAAGCCAACTGATCAAATACCGATAATCTGAAGCTGAGCCAAACTCCATCAAGACCCTCTATCCATCCTATCAGCCTACGAGGGTCGCATAATAGGCTAATCCTGTGCTCTGAGAGATGTCAACTAGAAGGGGACATGACACTTATGGTGCTTTATAGTGGTCTCCTAGACTCTCCCTTCATTGTGGGAGAGTCTTGAAAAATGTTTAAGCTTTAATCCTCATAGTGGTTTCCCTTATATTTTTGGACTGTTTGGTCCTTTCATCATTAACTACTGTTTTCTAATTAATAAGAGAATGATTATCTAAGGTTATTTCTATTCATTTGAATTGTGGTGAGGTCTTCCATAATGAGGGTTGATGCATGGGAATTAATGATATAAGCTATAATGTGGTGGTAAGATTTGTAAGAAATGTTAATGTGGTGGTTGTCTGTAGATTGGTTGTGGGCTGCTAGTTGTATGCTTTAGGTGTTGGTTGGGTGCTTGTTGGGTTCCATTCTCTTTGAAGGCTTCCAATCCTTATAGGAGTGGAAGACTATTTGGCAAACGTTTGAATTCTATCTTCTATCGTCTAGATGTGGGCACCCTAGGGTTTGTAAAATTAGTGCTAGTAGAGAACGGCTTGGGAGTTTTTGGCCCACCACATTCAAAATCTACCATTAGAGAAGATTTTGTTGCAAAATTGGCAAACGTTGTCCCCAATGCAGTGCAATGCTTCAGCTTTTACATCTACATTTACTAACTTGATACTATGATATGGAGGTGTTGAATGTTGTTTTGGATGTGCAAAAAAATGAGGTTGTAGGGGGTTTATGCTTGGGGAAGGAAATGAGGAATAAAGGTAGGAGCTTTTTCTTGCAAGACCTATTTAAGGTAGTGATTTATAGCTAGTCCGTATGGAATTGTTGGTGCTTGACGCATACTATGGGGACTTGGGGAAAAAGATGGATAACTTGACAATGATGCATAACAAGAGTCACCTTTAGGTCTCTAGTGCATGTACAATTCCCACATTTGGTGAGGAAAATTATTTAGAGCACGAAAGAGGAAGGATATATTCCATGTAATAAAGTTTGTCTTTGGATGCGATAGTGCTTGGCCCTTCTTCTCTTGCTGGTCAGAATCAACATATTGTGATGGTGAAAGATTTTTTTAGTTGACATGAAGCAAAGGGAGGAGGATTATCACTAGGGATTTTACTAGGATTTTGGGGTTTTGTTTGGTTCTATTTTGAGTCCCCTTGTTCCATGGCAACGCGCATCCCCATCCCCACACCCCTAACCCTCACTACAAAACAAAAATCTCCACATCTACGAGACAAGAACATTTCTAAGATGTAGGGAAAAGGGAGAAATGTTCCCTCATCATCTCATTGCCATTACCATGCACCCAAGGATGTCCCCTTTGTTTGGGGACACTAGGATGCCCTCAAGATGTCTAGGGGACTCCTAGGGGTCTTCTGACTGTCCCCAAGACTCCCAAGCATCCCCCATGTTAGGAAAATGAAAACGTCAATATTTAAAAAAAATTTAAAAAGTACTTTTGATCTATGTGCCACAACTCCTAACCCTAATGGTCTATTGGCCCCACCCAAACCCAAAGCACTCACAAAAAACTTATAAATAGGCATTTAAGCCTCATTCCAAATCACTCCCAAGTTTTAGAAATGGTAAGGACATGGTGTTGCAGAAAACAAAGTGACAAAATTTTGAAAATGGTGCTGCCCCTTGACCCCACTACGAGCTCCACCCCCAAACCTTCATCCACCGCCTTCTCACCACTGTCCTCACGCCATCCTCAAATCTAGGCTCTTGCTCGCCCCATCCACAAGACTTTTCCCTTGCATCCCCTCGCCCCCCTATCTCAAGGCTCCATGGAACATAGATTTTGATTGTTGGATGTTGTTTTCTTGCACCTTCATTGTTTTTTGTAGTGTAGTTGGTTCATATTTTTTTTGCCAATTTTTAGCAATTGTAGGACTGTTGTGTTTCTGTTATGTTGTAAAATATGTTATTCCAGGGTGGGGTCCCCAAAAACAAAATAAAATATAAGGAATGTTGAAAAAGATGCTTGCAACATGTTTTGTGTGGCAGGCTGTTAAAACTCAAAACTACAGTTAGCAATTGTGTTTCCTATAATATAGTATGTAACAAAACCTTAACTAATACTAATCTAAAAAATTTAGATGGGTTCTCAGAAGTTTACTTTCTTATGGCATTCATTTATTAAAAAGTTTTCTTTTATTTATCAATAAAACATGTAGATATGCATAGTGGGAATGGAAAAATGCAATAACCAAAATCTCATTTACAAGTTGAATACAATGCCTGATTTTTTTTATGCCAAATAGTTTGTAATAATCTACTAAAGGAGTCTCAATCATCTTGATTCAGCCATGATTTTATTACTCTTATGAGCACTACAATATAATTTAATACAACTAGACTGGTTAAGAGAAAAATGATTGATTAATCATAAATAAGCACACTAACAGATCCTACTTTCTATCATGCAGATCAGCATTTATGCTTGATGTCATTGCAACAGCTGCACTTATCATTTATGTAACAAGAGTAGTACTTGGATACAAGCAAACATGGGACCGCTACCAAGTAAGCTGCTATGCCCCTTCATTGCTGTTTATGTCAGTGCATCATAAGAACCAAAGTAATTATGAAAATCAACCTTTGTTCTCTATTATTTCTAGTTCCAAATCAGGAAAGAGATCAAATATGCCTTTAAATCTAATGATCTTATGGGAAATCTCATTCTTAACCAAAGGACTAAATACATGATGTGAAATTAAAGGCATTTTTGTTCGGGCTATATCAAATTCCCTTTAATTTTTTTAAATAAAAAAGTAATATGTCAAGCAGAAGACATTACTTTGGATTAGATAGCTGTATAGTATTAATGATAATAATCTTGTACATTTTTCTTTAATTTGTGCCTACAGCTTCTTGTTAACAGGACACTATACAAAAAAACTTTAGCTAGTGGGTTAGATAGTTGTTGTATAGTATGAATGATTATTGTCTTGTACATTTTTCCGTAATTTGTGTCTACAGCTTCTTGTTAACAGGACACTATATGAAAAGACTTTAGCTAGTGGTTTTGGCACCGTTCATTTTCTTGTGGATGCCTCTGAACAACAAGAAGTAAGTAAGTTTGTTGTTTGTTGTTTTTGTTTCTTTTCTAAATTTGGGATTCAATCCAAGTGTTGAACGATATTTTATTAAAAACAAAACCTATTGTGTAGCTTATATTGGAGTAAAGATCAACGTATCTGATTGAACTTAAATATTAAAAACAAAAAACCTATTGTGTAGTTTATATTGGAGTAAAGATCAATGTATCTGCATTGAACTTAAGTATTAAAAATTATAAATGGCTCCTTTTATTATTAATGTTTTTTTTGTGCTATGTTATATTTCTCCCATTTTAATAAACAGTTCAAGGAAGCTATTTTGGCGTATGCATTTCTTCTTCAAGCAAAAGATTATAAGGTAAATACTTATTCCTTTTCTCAAATATTTCTACTAAAAGAATCAGAAGCAAAATTAACACGATAATTAGCACACGTGCATTCACCCATGGACATAAAAATTTATATTGCACACTTACATTATCCTGCTTATATCTCATAAGCCTTTTTGTTTACCATGTTTGTTAGTAATTTAACAACACATTGAAAAAAACAAATGCATTGCCTATTCTAAGATCATTTTACTTCATTTTCTATGGGAAAATAATATGCATCATCGGATTAAAAGCTGATTATGGAATTTTCTGTCAATAGGGGAAATAGTCGTGTGTCAAATCCAAGGACATTAAGCTGGCTCCTTGAGCCTAGTTTCTCAAAATTGATAAACATCTAAAAGCTATGGATGGAGTTTTTCTAATTCAAATCTTTATGTCAAGAGCCATGGTAATGATATTGTGATTGTTATTGTATATTTTGATGATCTTACCATCAGAAGAAGCACAGACACTACAGTTCAATGAGTAAAATCAGAACCATGTGCAGCCTTTGATATGTCTAATCTAGGCCTTCAACATTATTGCCTAGGAGTTGCATTTTGGCAATCTGATCATTGCATCTTCACAGTTCAAATCAAATATGCCACAAATGTTTAGGAATATTTTGGAATGACAAATTTTAACTAGTATTCTATAGCTATGGAGGTCGAGCTGAAGTTGTCAGCATCTAAGGATTCATCCCCAATCGATGAATCACTCTACAGACATTTGATAGGAAACTTGATATAACTTACATCAACTAGATCAAATCTTTGATTTGTTGTTAGCTATCTCTCTCAGTTTTTGTCAAAACCAAAGCTCTCTCATTTGATAGCCAGAAAGCAAGTTTTGTGGTATGTCAAAGGTACTTTTGAACTTTGTCATACTTTATCAAAGGACAAATAGTTTTGGGCTGATTGAATATATAGACTCTGATTGGTGGGAACAGTTGATACTTAGTGGTACTACTGGATGCATCTTCTCCTTGGGTTCAAGAGTGATTTCATGGCAAAATAAGCTTCAACAAACCATAGCTCTATCTTCCATTGAAGCTGAATATAAAGCAGTTGTGAGTGCCAGTTGTAAAGTAGCTTGGTTACAAAGTACCTTGACTGATTTTCAACTTCCTCAACAAACTCATACTCCACTTTTCTGTGATAATCAAGGAGCATTGAAATTGGTGAAGAATCTAGCATATTGTGCTCAAACAAAATATATCGAGATTAGTTTTTTTGCACTTCTCAAGGGCAGCTTGCTGATTTAATGACTAAACCTCTTGCTCCTATTTATACTTTTTATTTTTAGATTGTGTCGAATAATATAATGTGGTAATCTCTTCATGAGAGACATGCCATTTTCTCTCAATCTCATTCTTCATTTTTTACCAACACAACACACTTTCACTCGTGCAATTTCTTCCTTCCTATGTGTAGTTTTCCCTCTATTGGTGTTCTCTATTTGTAGGGATTCGAGTGGCAAACCTACCATTGTGGAAGCTCCATTGAGGAATCCATTGGCACAAACTAGAACATTTCAACTACCCTTGTGTCTCCTCCATTATAGTACGCATACCACTATCATCAGTAAGTTGTTAGAGTTTCCACTCACCACTATGCACACATCACTTGATGACTTAAGCACCTAGGATCCACAAATATACAACTTCCTCTATTCTTGAAGGCTCAAACATGCCAACAAGGTCTAACTAGGAACCTATATCAACAAACCATTTTTCTTCCTCCCTCAAACTTGTAGCAGTTGGCTATTACCCCTATAAGCATATATCTCAACTCTACAAGCCCCAAAGGGAAGCTTTATTTTTGGAAAACTCTTGAAAATCCCAGGAAATCACAATCAAAGGTCACTACCACTTGCATAGAGTCACTAATGCATTGTTAGATACTAGAGTAAGGTAAAGGTCACAAGCGCAAGGTTGAGGTCACTAATGATGGGTTGCAGATAAACCTGTTGAGATCACCACCACTAGGTCTAGGTCACTAATGTAGGGATGCAAATAGACACCTATTTTGGATCATAATGCACATCTTAGTCACTAGTGTGCCCTTTTGGTAATGAGTCCACCCTTGAGTTGTTGTTGGGCTTGTCAAGTTGTCTCTACCTAATACAGTTTCCAAAACCTAATTTCACCTCCAAAGCATTTTCTAATTCCTTCTTCAGCCTTTTGCTACCTTTTGAACTACATTGGATGTCAAAAAGAATGCCCTCTCTTGTCCCCAATCTCTTTCATTTCTAGTTCCTAATCGATTCCAAGCTCTTGTGTTTATTTTACATAAGAGTAAATCTGAAATTGTTTAATTTTCTGCTATTTAAAGAAATCAGATTAGTGAAGTATCATAGCACACTAGTATGTCTAAAAGTGATAACCTCTTAGAAAAAAGGATATGAGCCTTTGATTAGGATAACAAAAGAAAGTGAATAGAGAACCACATCAATTTTACAGAGACAATGATACCTTTCCCAAATCTTATAATGAACACGAGAAATAAAAACAAAGTGTTCCTCACTCTTTAATTCCTAGAGGGAACAAAGAAGACAAACCTTATTAGTAGGTTGGAGATGAGATTTGTCTCAACTATAGCAGCAAAAATATTTTGGGGAAAAAGTTGGCAAACCAAAAGTACAAGATTTTTTCAAAAAATGGGGGAAAAATCAAATTTTTGAAATATGTAGAAAACCAAAAAAACAAAAAGAAGAAAAAAAACCTAATATTTTTTAAATTTAAAGGCATTTTAATAGTATAGAGATATAGAGAACAATTAAAAATGAGAGTTTAGCCCAAAGTTGGAAAACTCAGACTCATGGTGGACTCGGCAGCCCAAAATAGGACTTGGACTTGGGACTCGGCAAAAAAAGCTGTAGTTTTACAAAAAATAAAAATAAAAAATTAATGCATTTAGAGAACATAAGAGCCTAATTTGATTATCAATTTGTCATAAGTCAAAGATTACCAATGCCATATGATCATCAAACACTCAATAATTGAAATTTCATCATTCATACTCATAGTTTCAAACTTTCAAATGTATGACACCATCATAAGTTAATAAATGTTTACATATAATCATATGTCAAAATGAGAAAAACATTAACAACCAAATAAAATCTATATCTTCCTCTTTCCCCGCCTACTGCAACTCAATTTTGTAGGCCTAGAACTAGAAGGTGCCATAGTATCCAAATGGGGAGATTGAGGAGTGGTTTCTAGATCTTCAAAAGTGTCTTTGTCCTCCGCCATTGCATCCAATCTTGTTGCTTCTTCTTCTACTACTACTCTCTCCAATTCAGCAAGATCTTCATTAGTAAAGAAGACATCAACATCATCATTTTGGTCATCAATAGTTCATTCACCATATGGATCAATATCATCCAAGTCGATGGACTCATGTGAAACACCCTCCACCTTTCTAGTTTGAAGGCGAAGGTTGTACCGAACAAAGACTAGATCATTTAGGCGTTGTTGGGTCAACCTATTTCTCTTCTTTGTGTGAATGTTCTCAAATAAACTCCAATTACGTTCACACCTAGAAGCACTACATGGCTGCGATAAGACATGGATGGCAAGCTTCTGAAGATTTGGCGTGCTAGCACCATAGTTCTCCCACCATAAATCTACAAAAACACATTTAAAAAATATAAGTATTAAGAATAAAGTAAAAAATGTAAGAATCAAGTTTCTAATTTCATCTTGTAGTATACTATTGAACATTTTTTTTTACCCGGTTGTTGTTTTCCTCTCCTTTCAATTGCTGCTTGTGAGGAAAAGAGTCTCCCCTCTGCACCCTTGTAGATCTTGAATAGATAAAAATTAAATTAAATCAAATATAGAAAATTCATAGATAGTCAACATTGCAAATTCATAAATAAGATGTAACAAATCTCACCTCCAACTCATCAAGCACTTTGTCTCTCATCTCACGATCAAGCACCATCTTATCGATGCATGTGACAAGACCTACCATGACCTCCTCACCAGCCTTAAATGTATCAAAGAAGTAGAACTTTGGGTTCAAGAAGTAAGCAAAGGCATGTATCGACTGGTGGAGTTGGTTTGTCCATCTCCGATCAATGATGCGCCAAATGATTTCATATTTCTTTTGTTGTCACCATAGTAACGTGAAATGGCCTCTTTGGCACTATCCATGGCCTCATAAATGAAACCCATTGGCGTACCCTCTCCATCCACCATACAAAGTACCCTCACCAAAGGTTGTCACCTAAAAAAATGAAAACAAATGTTAGTTATTACAAAATTAACCCCTCAAAAAGCTTGACAAATAGATTATCATGTATAAAGAAGAAGTTTATTTTGTGTTTGTTACTTACTAATCAACTCTCCATTTTTTGATGAATGTCATCAAAAACTAATACGCCTACTCCCACTTTAGGCTATTTGGAAAATGGGGA